>JARYGA010026270.1:0-107897 GCA_030545235.1 Helianthus tuberosus
TTCCATAATCACTAACACTAAAGGAAAGGATTTAAAAGATATTCCAGTAGTATCTCAGTTTTCAGATGTATTTCCAGAAGAATTTCCAGGGCAACCTCCAGATAGAGAAGTCGAATTCAGAATCCATTTAATACCAGGAACAGCACCGATTGCCAAAGCACCTTACCGTTTGGCACCTGCAGAAATGCAAGAATTGAAGAAACAATTGGACGAATTGCTAGAAAAAGGATTTATACAGCCAAGTTCCTCGCCATGGGGAGCACCGATATTGTTTGTTAAAAAGAAAGACGGATCGATGCGTATGTGCATTGACTACCGTGAATTGAACAAAGTTACGATTAAGAATCGGTACCCATTACCAAGAATCGATGATCTGTTCGATCAACTGCAAGGAGCTCGATTTTTCTCTAAAATCGATTTAAGGTCAGGATATCATCAATTAAAGGTATAGGAAGAGGATATTCCTAAAACCGCATTCAGAACAAGGTATGGCCATTATGAATTTACTGTCATGCCATTTGGTTTAACAATACCCCAGCTGCATTTATGGACATGATGAGCCAAATATGTAAGCCATATTTGGATAAATTCATAATTGTTTTTATAGATGATATTCTCATTTACTCTAAGAATAAAGAGGATCATGCAAAGCATTTGCACGCACTTTTAAATTTATTAAGAAAGGAAAAGCTTTATGTTAAATTTTCAAAGTGCGAATTTTGGTTAGAACAGGTATAGTTTCTTTGACAACTAGTCAATCATGAAGGAATTCATGTGGATCCAACAAAAATCGAGGCGATTACTAAATGGAAAACCCCTGAGTCACCAACTAAGGTTAGAAGTTTCTTAGGATTGGCCGGTTATTATAGAAGATTTATTCAAGATTTTTCTAGAATAGTCATTCCTTTAACTAAGCTAACCTGTAAATCTGTTAAGTTTGAATGGGGATTAAAACAAGAAGAAGCCTTTAGAGTCCTTAAGAAAAGATTAACCCATACACCCATACTAGCATTACCAAAAGGAGCTGAAGACTTTGTAGTCTATTGTGACGCTTCCAAATTAGGTTATGGATGTGTATTAATGCAACATCAAAAAGTTATAGCTTACGCGTCTAGACAACTTAAGAATCATGAAGAGAATTATTCAACCCATGATTTAGAATTTGGAGCTATAATTTTTTCTCTTAAGATTTAGAGACATTACCTTTATGGTAGTAAGTTTACCATATTCACTGATCATAAGAGTTTAAGGTATGTTTTTAAGCAAAAGGAGTTGAATATGAGACAAAGACGCTGGATGGAGATGCTTAGTGATTATGATTGTGATATCAAGTATCATGAAAGAAAAGAAAAGCAAATGTAGTGGCAGATGCTTTAAGTCGAAAATATCATGAAAAGCCAAAAAGGGTACGTTCATTTAAATTAAATCTACAAGTAGATTTAAATGATCAGATAAGAAAAGCACAAGAATAAGTAATCAAGGATGATACTGAAAAATTAAAAGGTATGCTAAAAGAATTAGAACAAGGAACAGATGGAATTTGGAGATTCCATGAAAAGAGAATGTGGATACCTAAATTAGGAAACCTACGTCATCATATATTAGAAGAAGCCCATAAGTCCAAATATACGATGCATCCAGGAAATGATAAGATGTATCAAGATTTAAGAAAGAATTTCTGGTGGATAGGAATGAAAAAGGACATAGCAACCTATGTTTCTAAATGTTTAACATGTTCACAAGTCAAAGCTGAACACCAGAAACCTTCTGGTTTATTACAACAGTTAGAGATGCCAGTGTGGAAATGGGAATTGATAACAATGGATTTTGTTACTAAAATTACCCAAAACAAAGAAAAGAAATGATACAATCTGGGTGATTGTAGATAGGCTAACCAAGTCAGCTCATTTTCTACCCATGAAAGAAACTTTCAGTATGGAACAATTAGCTAAATTGTATGTAAATGAAATTGTTTCTTTACATGGAATACCTTTATCAATTGTTTCTGATAGAGATAGCCGTTTTACCTCTCATTTTTGGTCAAGTTTCCAAAAAGCCATGGGAACCAAGTTAAATCTAAGCACGTCTTATCTTCCTCAAACGGATGGACAAAGCGAAAGAACAATTCAGACAATGGAAGACATGCTTAGAGCTTGTGTAATTGATTTCAGAGGTAATTGGGACGATCACTTACCTTTAATAGAATTTTCATATAATAATAGTTATCACACAAGTATCAATGTTGCACCATTCGAAGCACTTTATGGACGAAAGTACCGAACCCCAGTCTGTTGGGCAGAAATTGGGGAGAAGCAACTATCTGGACCTGAGATAGTGCAAGAAACAACCGACAAGATTATTCAAGTCAAGGAACGATTGAAAGCAACACGTGATCGACAGAAGAGTTATACTGATAACTGACGCAAGCCATTGGAATTTCAAGCAGGAGATAAAGTACTGTTGAAAATCTATCCTTGGAAAGGAGTAGTAAGATTCATCAAAAGGGGAAAGCTAAGTCCCAGGTATGTTGGACCTTTTGAGATTATTAGAAGAATAGGACCTGTAGCCTATCAGCTACATCTTCCAGAGGAAATGGCAGGAATATATGATGTATTTCATGTATCTAATCTCAAAAAGTGTTTAGCTGATGAATCACTGATAGTACCTCTTAAGGATAGAGGTAAATGAACAACTTAAGTTTGTAGAAAGACCTCTACAGATTGAAGACATGAAAGTCAAGAATCTCAAGCATAAGAGATTAGTTATGGTCAAAGTAAAGTGGGACTCCAAAAGAGGACCTGAGTACACAACGTGGGGAGGATGTAACAACCCTCAATAAAAACCGACACCCTCATAATATTTCCGATACCCTATTATATCTTAAAATGTCCCAATATGTCTTTAAATACACCCCGTATGTGAAAACCGAGCCCGAAATACATTAAATAGTATTTAAAATAATTAGAAACCTGATTTTTAAGCTGAGGCGGGCCGCGTAGACCCACCCCAACCTTTACGCGGGCGGTATCAACTATTAAAACCTGATTTCGGTGAATTATAAGTTAAGGCGGGCCGCGTAAGCTAACCTTAACACTTACGCGGGTCGCGTGATATCAAGAACGCAGAGACACCCTAGGCCGACACGTGTCGACATCGTGGCGGACCTACCTGATGAGCCGGACAAGCTAGTCCATTGACTAGCTTTGACGCGGGTCGCGTAGACCTTCGTCTAGTCTTACGCGGGCCGCGAGAGACCCAGGTTCAGCAACTATATAAAGGAGCCATCGGGTTCAACCAGAAATCGTTCAAAATTCATATCTCAATCTCAAATTCTGATATTAGGCATAATACGCGGGTATTATACCCCCTAATTAGCGAGGTTCTGCTCCGTTGTAAGTATTATAACCCCAGTTTCGTATTAGATACGCTGCCCGATTGATTTAGGATTCCGTAACAACTGTCGTGGTCCGGCCCGACGTAGTTGTTGGAGTACCGTCTCGGGGAGGGTATCATTAAAGGGTTATTATACTAACTTATGTACATTTGTGTAAGTTGTAGATTAATCCCAGGAAACCCTTACGCGAAGTCTAAGATAGCAATGTGAGTTTATCCTCTTTTTGTAAACCTTTTTTGTAAACTGTTTTACCAAACCTTAAATGTTTTACAATGTGATCGCTCTCAATATTGGTTTAATTGATAAAATGTTCTTGATTAAACTGGGATTCACTCACCAGTATTTCCCACTGACAAATGTTTTTAAAACGCGTTTCAGGTAACACAATGTGACAGCCAATTAGTAAAAAGCCAGTTGGAGAGCACTGAAGGCTTGGAAAAAATGTGGCTATAAAAGTTACCTAAAAGACGATGTTTTAATTCAATAAAAATAGGGTTTATCCCTATAAACATATTGTAATAAGAAACTTGTGTTTTACCCATGTAATTATTAATATTAAATATGGTGGTTTTACTCTGATAAACATTTCCTAACTACGGTCCTGATGTTATTTCCGCTGCCAAATTAACCAACTGATACCACCAAATTCTGAGTTCGCGTCCGCCCGTTCCCGGGACAAATTAGGGATCGGGGGTTGCGACATTAACCCCCCAAAGGCTTAGATCAAACAAAGCAGATTAAACAGTTTATCTCAATGATTTAACCACTATTCGATTAAAGATTCAATACCCGGTCAAGCGGTAATAATTTACCATATCCCAAGCCCGTATAAGGAAAATAAGTTAAAAGTATTTACCTGAGCTAAAATATAATTTTATTCTCAGCCGTATATCAATCAGCAAGTACAAGTAGCTTTTACTAGGCTCCTAATCTGGAACGAAGGTTTTAATAACCTATTAGATTCCTAACGGGTCTTATTTAAGTTATAACTTAGACCGGTTAGTTTTAAAGAAATGTTTACGGTTCAAAACGCAAGATTAAGCGAAGACCGGATTAGAATGTGATTTAGACCCAACAAGTATGAATACTTGTATAAAATGGGTAAACTAAATACATTCTGAATTTTGAAGTAAAACTGATAAGGTTTGAGCCGTTTCGGTTAATTTATGCAAACTAGTTACATAAACCGTACCGAGCGCGAATATGCATAACGGGCAACCAATAGAGTTATGTATAAGTTCCATAAGTTAATATGCTTTAAATATGATATGACATCAGTAGGATATCTTCCATTATGCCCAAAACGAATTTTAAACCAATTTAAGCCCAGTAAGGGTATTTTGGTCATTTTAAAGTTTATAGAAGAGGTTAAATAGCAATCTGAGGTTCTGGTCTAAAATAATCAGTAAAAGTATTTATTTTAACAAGTTACATCAGTAAGATATCATACATATGTGAATTTTATCATTTATGACCAAACTATGCACCGTAGGGGCATTTTGGTCATTTCACATATCAGTAAAAAAAGGTTTGGCATGCAAATGATGCCTAAAACTCATTTTAATAACAAAAAGGGCTTTATCGTCAATTACCGAGTCCATGCAAGAACTCTATGTTATGGTCAGTATAAAATTCGAAAAATATTTCCAAAAGTCCCAAAATATTATATTATAACAGTGGATAGAAATTTTGGTGCTAAAAATTGGGTTTAAATATAATTTATGCCAAAAATGCTATTTAATTAAATAAAAACTTTCGTTTTACGATATCGTGCATAACTACTATTTCAGACCAGAAACGAATGTCAAATTTTTAGGTCATACTAATATATCAGTAATAAAGGTTTTTGTCCTCTCACATTTTCAAAAATCTCGTTTTAATGATAAAAGGGCATAATGGTCCATATTTAAGCATTTAACGGGAACATGCAAATGAATCAAATTTTTACGGAACCATGTAGCATATCCTCAGAGGGTTATACTAACATATAATGTGGTCCCAAAGGAACCCTAAGGCATATCTAAACTAAGCTAAATTGGGTCAGAACTGAAAGTCAAAGCAAAAGTCTACTTTTGCGACTTTCGGTTGCGAACCGAGCCTAAACTCAGAATTGTCGGGTTGAACATGCCTAAAGATGTTCTTATATTATTTACCAAGTTGTTTAAGTGTTAAAACATGTTCCATAACCTCTGCATTATCAGTTATGAATTATTTTGTAAAAACTGACTCGTTTGACTTTTTGTTCATAACTTTGACCCGACGATTGACTGAGATAATGTGATAATTAGAAGGTGCCCTTTTAAGGGTTTAACACCTACATAATTACCAACACATAGCCACTTTCAATTAGAATAATGGCTGGACCGTTAGTGATTAATCACAAAGTCAAAGCGTAATTACGCTAACTTTGACTTTCTGTCATTACACTAATGAAAACTTAATTACAGAGGCTAAGTACACTTACAAGAGTCCTTAGCACGAAGATTTAGACTATGAGAGCTTCTTAGAAGTCCAGGAGGCTCCAGAGAAGTGTTTGAGAGTAAAATTTCAAAGTTTGAATGAACACAAGAACAAACAAGGCTCTTATATAGGAAGTTTGATGCTCTAAGATCTTTGCATGTGTCCCTAGGATGTTACCAGATGGTCACAAGTGTCCCTAGGGCAGTAAAAACCAGTTGCACAGTCCCTGGTATCGAAAACAGCCATGCAATGGCGGTGGACAGGCTGCAACATGAAGCTGTCCTATTTTTCTGTCGCTGGCACTCTTACGCGGCCCGCGTAAGAATTGAAGAGGGCCTACGTAGCCCACGACAATGAGCTGCTCCGGTTAAAAGTTTGCAAACTTTGCATTTTCAGTCCCTGGTCCATTTTAAGTTTAAATAACTTTCTTTTATTGCACTATTGACCCTCATAGTTAACTAACAAGTGCCTTAGGTCACTTATTAACTCCGTTAAGCTCCCGGTTAGTTGTGAGATCACCAGAAAAGTCTTGTTTTCATTGGAAATCCATGAGATTATTATCCAATTTTCTTGAGAGCAAAATATACAAATATTACGATGCTTTTAGGATCGTTAAAAGGTCACTCAGAGGTAACATTTAACATGTTGACACTTTTAACCCCTATGCCTCGTAAAATTCCCAATTTAAGCACAAACGGCTTTCTATGTCCGACAATTTATTCATTAAAGAATACGAACATCGTGTGAGGTCAATCAGAGGCACCAGATTGGCATGTTGACACTTTGGATCCTTTTAGTTACATATTATACCCTTATACAATTACCAAATTAGGGTATGTCTCATTTGTTTAAAAGTCACAACTTTTCGTTTATTTTAATCACACCCTTTCATTTTATTATTATATTATATATACTTAATCAAAAACCAACTTAATGGACGTAATGTTTACTGTCGTGACGTTACAACCTAACTTCCAATCTTTACTTTACCGTCGTTATGCATTCCACCCCATGCCATTACCCACATGGTACCCTTTTAATCATACCGTTTACGGTTTTACCCCATTTATGTTGTTTCTTGAATTAATTATATCAAGGTTTCCTTCGTTCCATATTTTTTTGTTAGGGTTTTCAAATTAGTTATAAATTGTGGGGAAAATGATTTTCATAAAGGAATATCACATAAATCTCAGTCTTAGAAAGTTGAAGAAGATTTTGGAAATGTTCCATAGATTCCATGGTTCGTATGGATCATTTTAAACAGAGTGATATAAGGGATGCGATGGTTCAGTATGCGGTTGAATCGCTACCAAACCCGTTGATTCGAGACACAGACGCACCGACCAAAGGGTTTGATGGATCACGAACGGATTCGCTGGTTTGGTAGTATCGTCATATCAATCCCTAAAATTGATGTGTTGGTTTGTTGCTTGATAAACAGACCTGATGGTTTGATCAAACGACCAACAATCATGTATAATGATCTTCAAATAGATGCTATGGTTTGCTTAATCACATACATTAATATGAATGGTCACAATGGTGCAGTAGATGTGACTATTCAAAAGGTTAAGGTTGCCACACCATGTACACACCTCTTCGAAAGGGTCCTTCTATCACGATGGTACACACCGTTACCCATCGTCCATAATCTTCACCACGACGTTTCGGGTAGACCTTCAAACGACGCAGCGGCGGTTTGCTTAAAGATCTACTCGAACTTCAAACAATGTTCTACTCGATCTTGGCGATCTAGAAGAGAAACGTTTGAATGCATTATAGATAATAAAGTAACATTGAAATTTAATCATGGTGAAACATGTGCAGAATTGCCTATATTACGGTTAATTCCTTTTTGTGACATCGCTGTGTATCCACTAAGACTAATCATCAGAATTCACAAAGTAGAATCAATCCTCAATTAGATAAATTTGACTGTCAAATATGATTTTATTCTTGGTTTAAAAGAAAGTAAATGATTTTGTCTTTTGCTTATGCATGCTAATTTCTTTATTGCATTTGCATATGGATTTGTTGTGAGACCTCGGTACACATTCAAGGAATATGATAATATATGGGCAAATATTGTTTTTTGGTTTACTATTTTGGTTAAAAAAGCCTTTTTGCTGTGGGTAATGTTTAATTCTGTAAAAAGGGGTCTGCCAAAGAGATTGCTTTAACATCTGATGCCATCAACGTGTAAATTTATATTTCATTTAATTAGAAAAACTCAATTAAAGCCTTAGAATCTCAATCTTATATACATTTTATATGAAGTATAACTTTTGATTAACTAATTCTATTGTTTAGTTGTAAAAATGAAACTTATGTATATAATATATTGATCTACGCACTCGAAATGGTGTTTGCTGTTGATTTGAAGTTTGATAGGTTTCCTTTTTCCGTAATTTAGATTGCACTTTTCTATGTTGTAGGTGGATCAAGTGTTGCGTAGGCCTGAGCAGTTGTTCTTAACGGAGCACCAACATGTACGAATAGAGGTGGCATTCGTGTCAGGTTGAATTGGTGAAGCCGGACATTACCCATATTTTTATCGGTATTGTAAACCAACCCTAACCTAAGCACATTTATATTTGTTTAACCTGAATATTATTTTTATAACCCGTTTATCTAACCGTGTCAAACGAGTTGACAAGTTGTAATTTGGTTGACAGATTTTTAATGGGTTAATTGGTTAAACTGGCTGCCATATCATAACCTATATCAATTAAAGTCTATTTGACTTTTTTAACCATATATTACATTATAACTCCAGTAAAGGGTGATATTGGGTTTAAGAGATTAGATTTACAGAGGGACAAAAGGTGATATTCTGATCAAAGGCGGGATCATCCGTAGAGTCGGAAAGCTAGGTGGAATGGAAAAGTCTACAACTCGGACGTTGTGAGTCATCCTTCCACATGCCACGCACCCCATGTCCCTTTTAGCAACACATGTTTTTGAAACCTTTCTTCATCTGTTTGTTTTGTATAACAGCATACGCTAGAGAGAGAGACAGAGGAGGTGGCGGATACAAGGCGGCATCGTTTAGGGTTCCGTCAAACATTGAAAATTAGTTTAACTTTAACAAACAGTACAAGTCCCTAAAAGCATGTGTATAACCTCTTAAGCAACCAATAATCCTACGTATTATTTATCTCTACATCTCATCTGCTATTCTATCTTTTAATATTAGCCATGTCGTTCACTTCCTGTCCACTTTTCATCGTCAATTTTGTGCATATATAAATGAGATATGAACGCCATAAGTTGCTCTTTGCAACTTGAATAACTACTTAGAAGACAAATTTACTATGCTATTTTAGTTTTTATTGATCTTGATCTTCAAACACGATTTGTGGATTTAGGTTTTTCGTTGTGTTTTGAAACTGTGAGTATCAAAAGCCTTGCGAATGTGTAGTTAGAGTTGGGAATTAAAAATCACCGATATTAAAAACATTCATAATCAAGATCCCGCCGCAACGCGCGGGTTGACGTCAACTCGTTTATATTGTTTGACAATTTTAGTCCCTCGGAATCAATTCATTATACGATAAATCTTCATGACACGTGTCTTTATTATATTGGTCGTGATTTTGCGAGGTGTTACGTGAACAACTTCTAAGAGCGGTAGATTCACATGAATTTGGTAGAGGAACTTGGTGAAATTTTAGTATTACTCATCCATCTTTTGTTTCATTACCCGTCCAGGGTAAGGTGGACCATTATCTTGATTTCCACTTGGGGAATTGTTTCCGTTAGGAGTGACTGGTTGAGTTACCTTCTATTTTGTTGAAGACTCTATTTCTTGCCCTGGTGTGGGGATGATTCCTTGCATCCTCTATTGGTATGTGGCTCGTGGATATGGATGAGTTTCGACGGCTGATGGGTAAGGAGGATCGGGTAGACTTTGTTGTTTCTAGGGCGATGTTACTAACGTTTTCATTCGGGTGGTTTTGGTGTTACTTGGGAGACTTCCTTGTTGTCTTTCAGTAAAAAAAAAAAACTGCAACTTTTCCCATCTAGTTTTCAGTTGTCCTGAGCCAAGCTTTTTAATGTTCAAGATATGCCTCATAGATACGGAATCACTCTTCATATTTCTTGTAGTTGTAATTCAGAGTCAGCCAAAAATTTTGCAAATATTTCCTTTAAGTGGTAACCGCTTGTTTTGTTGTTGGTACCATGAAACTACTAATGATATCTTGGCTGAAAATTCTATTGAGGTTGTCTCTGTTGTTGTTGCCCAAACCTGGGAGGCTAGGAATTGTTTCCAGGCTCCCTCCAACTGAAGTGTGGGTGATTCTTCCATCCAGGGTTATACGCGTTGATGTATGGGTTGTTTTGTTGGCGGTTAGTGTTATTGAAGTCAACTTGTTTGGCTTCCGACGTGTGTCGGTGTGATTATATTTTTAGGTATATTTTTAGCTCTTTTTACTTGCCGATTCATGTTTTAAATTTATAAAACATGATATTCTACTATCACTCTACACACACGCTAGGTTAAGTGCACCCATCGCGGACGTAGTATAGTGATGGCAAGATACCGAGGTCGTCTAAGAACACAAGAGCTTTTAATACCAGTTTATCATCAACGTCTACTCGAACCAAACTTTGAGAAAATATTTTTACACTAATATAAAGATAAATTAAAAACAGAAAGTAAAATAAAAACAAAAACAGATAGACAAGAAAAAATCACTTGGGTCCGACTTATCTTTCATGTACTCTTTTGATGATTACCGCACTTTGGGCATTTTACGAGATTATCTTAGTTATAGTAGTAGGCCCCTCTTGTGAAGGAGACGTTACCCTTAACCTAATGGTTTGAGTCAGCAACGATACAATCCCACTAGGTCAGATTATTGAAAGATAATTAAGTAAGTTATTAATGCAAAAAGTGGTGGGCCCCCTTCCAGGCAGCGGTCACCCTCAACCCGTTGGTCTGAGTCAGTAGGGATACAGTCCTCGCGGGGTTGGTTTAAAGTTTTAATAGTTGTTTATAGATAAGGGATTGAAGCATTTTGCACCTCTCCCGTGGTGGGTAATGTCCGCTCCGACTATACACTGAACGAGACTTAAAATTTACCCAACCAACCTTCTAACCCTTTTCCAGGGAATTAACGTGGTTTATATAGACCGTAAAGACACGAATATGTGAATCAACGACATATGAAGAATGATTAGATAATTTTGCCTTCAATATAAAAAACTAGTTATTAAAGTCATTAATACATACCCAATTAAAAAGTTGCCAATGATTAGAAATCATAAAAGAAAATACATAAAAGATATGTCTTCACCTAGTGATGTAAGAGTTTAGCCAAGCATGGCCTTTGTTTTACAAAGACTCTTACTATCAATCTTGGATCCCGAGACTACTACACACACTCTAAAAGATGGAAAATGGATGATGGTGTTATAGTGGTGGTGGAGTGGTGGCAAGTGAGAGAGAAGTGGTTTGCCAAGGGATGGATTCGAATGAAACCAAGCACCCCTATTTATAGCTGAAACCAGAACCTTAACACGGCCCCGTGTTGGTCATTCTCTTTCTTCTTCATTAACAGCAGTGTGTGGTCTTGTATTAACACTACCCTGTGTGTCAATGGCACGGCCCCCCATTATGCTTGCTTGTACTTGCTGTACTCTTCAAGAATCTACGAATCTGGGAGTTGACCAGGCCCCGTGTTAACAGTCTGCTTCTGTGTGTCTTTTTCTTCATGGAATCTTGACTTAGCAGGGGCACGTGCTAAGGTGGCACGGCCCCGTGCTAAGGGTGGCACAGCCCCGTGTCAGGGTAACACAACCCCATGTCAGCCTTTTGACTTGTTATTCTTGGCCTTGGGGTGAAGCTCGGAGGGTCGGTATAAAGTGTCAACTTCTCTTCTTTTGTATTTATGTTGGTTTTTGCCGTTTATTTGTTCCTTTTGTGCGTTTAAGCTCTTTTGACCCTCTAAATTAAAAAGAAACAAAGAAACATGTTTTTTCTAACATTAGTACTAAAAAGGGTTTTTTTATACCTTATTTGATACAATTTATATGTTGCATTTTACTCATATCAAATACCCCCACACTTGAATCTTTGCTTGTCCTCAAGCAAAACCCTTTAATGTTGCTTACACACCCAAACGGAATTGATAAAGACAACGTTTTCGGGTCTTGTTAGTAGAGCGTCGGGAATCCAAGTTCTTTATTTTTGTTTTTATATTATTTACAATCCTATTCGACATGATTTATTTTGAACCTTTTTTAAGAAAAATAAATATTTTTTTGACATAACATGCCTTTATAAAATTTCATTTAGCTATATACAAATTCACACACCTCACAAGTGATCACTCAACACTCGGCCGAAGATGTATAGGTGAAACGCTAGATACCGGTATGGAACTTACTCCTACCATATGCTTGAAAGTAATCAAACCTCTTCCTTTTTAACATAATCTTTGTAAATATCAAGATGACTTTGAACGTGTAGGTTTTGGTTAAGGGTAGGATAGTTTTATTGAAAAGTGGCTAAAACATAAAATGTCGGTTTTCTTTTGAAAATGTTTTTTGTGACTTAGTTATAAACTACATATTTATAAGCAATAATTTCTGCTTATTTATTTCAAGTAGCTACAGTCTTTATTTTTTTATATAAAACTAAGTCACCTCTTTTTTTCAAAAGAATCGCATTTTACTTAAAACAAGGGGTGTGAAAATAAAAATTAGTTTTGGGGTGATGGGTGGTTTGTGCAAAATATTATATTGCGGGTTTTGAAACAAAAGGTTTAGGCTCAAAGGGGTTTAACCAGGGGAATATTTTTTGTTGTTTTTGTTTATGGTGGGAAGATAAAGAGAAAATAAAGTTGAAGATGAAAAAGAGGGTTTAAAATCCTAATGCCTCCATCATTTACTTACCTGGATTCGTTGGTAAGGATCGGGAATTTATTGTCTTGTCAAGTTCTAGATTCGTAAGAACCATACGTCTATTCACACAAGAAACGAAAGATGAGCATTTAGTAAATATATATGATTGAATGCTCGGTAAAGGCTCAAAACTCACATTTTTGTGGGAAAATAGGTATAAGTGTGAAATTATATATACAATCAAATTTTACAAAGAATTTTCATGTCATTTTTATAAATTTTCCTTGTATGGGTCTTTTTATCACGATGCTATCGGTTGTAACCTTTATAAAAACTTGAAAGTTTTGAATCTTGGTTTCTAACTTAAACTATAAACAGGACAAAACAAAGAAATTTTTTTAAAAAGATTTGGGGTGTTTTAGCAGTTCCAAGTAGAGTTTTGTGTAAGGTTTGATTTAGGACAAACAAATTCGAGTTATTGAGTTTTCCCCCCACACTTAAATTACACATTATCCTCAATGTGTCCAAAATAAGTTAAATTGATTAAATGTGTAAGATGTGTGTTAAAAATAACAATTTTTTTGGAAACAGACACTTGACACGACCCCGTGCTTAGGAGCCACGACCCCGTGTTAAAAGTGTCAGTACCAAATTTTTTCGGAAATCAAACACAGAGGCGTGCCCATGGGGCACGACCCCATGTCAAGGTTCCAGAATGAAAAATGTTACAGTAGACTTGGGGCACGGGGGCATGCTTACCTGACATGGCCCCGTGCTGCACTTACAGAATTGAAGATTTTTAGTCGAGAGCCCCGTTTGTTTTTATGCATAGGGTGCTGTGTCAACATCCTTTGGCCTTCTCACAATCCTTCTGTGTGTATTTTATTCCTACTAAAAGAAAAACTCAAAAATAAAAGCTTAAAAGCTATACTAAGATTAAAACTACTTTATTATTAGATAGTCCATGGAATGCCTCCATGGTGCGCCACGTTTATTAGGGTCATTGGCTAGACCCATTTTATTGGGTGGTTCTGGCTCATCTTCAATTAGGGGTTCGTCATCATGAATTGGATATTTCATTGATTGGTCAAGATCGACATACCTTTTGTCAGCCCCTAATTGAAGTGGTAGGTTGTTTTGCTTCCGTTGGGTCAAGGTTTGATATGATTTTAGAAATGGTTATCCCAACACGAGGGGGTATCATCTAGGATGACAAAGTCGGTTAGGATTACCGCTTGGCTTGTTTGAATTAAGACATCTTCAACCATTCCCGTGGTATTAATCGTTTTTTGGTTTGAGAGAAGAATAGGAATTTTAAGAGGAGAAAAATCACTAGTACCCAATTTTTTGAAAATATTGTTTGACATTATGTTAACAGAAAGATCTTTATCAATTAGCACGTTACTAACAAAGATTTTTTGAAAAAAAACATGATACCGGTTTTATGTTTATTTCATGGTATTCATCTTTTATTAGCGAAATTTGATCATTTGTCAATGTGACATTTACTAATTCTTCGATTTTAGTAGAAGTGTTCAACTCTTTTAAAATCTTAGCATGCGAAGAAACCAAACAATGATTTTCAAAAGAAGGTTGTAAAACGTGAATTTCTAAAAAAGTTTGATCTAGTTTAGAATTGTTAGTTTTAGGCTTACCTTCTTCTTGAGTTGGTTCATGCGTGAGTTTTTCATTTTGTTCTTCTATTTTTACCTCTTCGATTATTACCTCTTTAGTACAAATAGCGTTTTTTGTCACGAGATCTCTTAAGTAAGAGTTCTAGATTTTTGAGACCTTGTATGAGTTTTTCGGCTTCAGGAGCGATTGTTAGTGGTGTTTCGTAAGTTTCAAACAGAATGGAATCCCAATCAAAGTCTGACTTTGGGAGCTCAAACCTTGGTTCTTCATAAGTGGTGTATGAAGAACTTGGTGTGGTGTATAAGGTTGATGGTTTAAAAAGGTAACAATGTTGTACCGAATGAGATTCTTCGCAAATGGTACAATAAGGTTCCTCATAATCACCTCTATATAATAGGTGTAGTCTTCTGAGTAGTAATCAATTGTATTGGAAGATACCCAGAAGAATAACGAGCCTCGGGATCAAAAACAGAATTTAAAATTTTTTAATAGAAGATTGATCACGGCCCCGTGCTGAACTGGCACAGCCCCGTGGGCAGTTCTGTATCTGGGAGTTTGAAGAGTTTTTAAGAAAAAGTTGCAGCACGGGGGCGTGTCCCAGCAGCACGGCCCCGTGTTAAACCTACTGTAAACAGAAAAAAGTTTTAAAAATGGGCGCGCAGTTTGTAAAAAATGTTAGAATTTGATTAGGCCGCTAATTTTAAGCTTTCTTAAAATCCTTGTGCCCCCGGCAACGACCCCAAAAACTTGACGTGTGTCGGTGTGAGTGTATTTTTAGGTATATTATTAGCTCTTTTTACTCGCCGATTTCAAGTTTTAAATTTATAAAACACGATATTCTACTATCAGTCTACACACACGCTATGGCATGTGCACCCAAGTAGAGTGATGGCAAGATACCGAGGTTGTCCAAGGACACAAGAGCTTTTAATACCGGCTTATCGTCAACGTCTAATCGAACCAAACTTTGAGAAAAAAATTTAAACTAATATAAAGATAAATTAAAAACGTAAAATAAAAGAAAAATAAAAACAGATAGACACGAAAGAATCACTTGGATCCGACTTATCTTTCATGTACCCTTTTGATGATTCCCGCACTTTGGGCATTTTAAGAGATTATCTTAGTTATAGTAGTAGGACCCTCTTGTGAAGGCGACGTTACCCTCAACCTAATGGTTTGAGTCAGCAAGGATACAATCCTACGAGGTCGGATTGTTGAAAGATAATTAGTTATTAATGCAAAAAGTGGTGGGCCGCCTTCCAGGCAGGGGTCACCCTCTACCCATTGGTCTGAGTCAGTAGGGATACAGTCCTCGCGGAGTTGGTTTAAAGTTTAATAGTAGTTTATAGATAAGGGATTCAACCTTTTTGCACATCTCCCGTGGTGGGTAATGCCCGCTCTGACTCGTGAGGTGTTACTGGGCTTTAACCAGGTTCTTGCAAGATCTATACACTGAACGACACAAAAAATTTACCCAACCACCCTTTAACCCCCTTCCAGGCAATTAACGTGCTTTATATAGACCATAAAGACACGAATATGTGAATCAACGACATATGAAGAATGATTAGATAAATTTTCCTTCAATATAAAAAATTAGTTATTACAGTCATTAATACATACCCAATTAAAAAGTTTCCAAAGATTGGAAATCATAAAAGAAAATATATAAAAGACATGTCTTCACCAAGTGATGTGAGAGTTCAGCAAAACATGGCCTTTGTTTGACAAAGACTCTTACTATCAATCTTGGATCCCGAGACTACTACACACACTCTAAAAGATGGAAAATGGATGATGGTGGTGGATGATGGTGTTGTAGTGGTGGTGGCAAGTGAGAGAGAAATGGTTTGCTAAGGGATGGATTGGAATGAAACCAAGCACCCTATTTATAACTGAAAACAAAACCTCAACACGGCCCCGTGCCCACCTGACACGGCCTCGTGTTGGTCATTCTCTCTCTTCTTCATTAACAACAGTGTCATGTCTTGTACTAACACGACTCTGTGTGTCAAGAGCACAGCCTTGTGCCCATTGTACTTGCTTGTACTTGTTGTACTATCCAAGATTCTACGAATCTGGGAGTTGACCACAGCCCCGTGTCCATTTGACACGGCCCGGTGTTGACAGTCGACTTCTATGTGTCTTTTTCTTCATGGAATCTTAACTGGGCACGACCCCGTGCTAAGGTTCCACGACCCTGTGCTAACGGTGGCACAGCCCCGTGTCAGGGAGACACAGCCCCATGTCAGCCTTCTGACTTGTTATTCTTGGCCTTGGGGTGAAGCTCGGAGGGTCGGTATGAAGTATCAACTTCTCTTCTTTTGTATTTATGTTGGTTTTTGCCGTTGGTTTGTTCCTTTTGTGCGTTTAAGCCTTTTGACCCTGTAAATTAAAAAGAAATAAAGAAACATGCTTTTTCCAACATTAGTGCTAAAAAGGATTGTTTTTATACCTTATTTGATACAATTTATATGTTGCAATTTACTCATACCAGCTTCCATGGTTGGATTTTTTCCCACCTAGTGGTGAAATGTGAAAGTATACGGTGACGGTGTTGACTTGTGCCTTGTTTATTTGGTTGAGGCAATTTGATGGGTGAGTGATGTAACAACATCAACCTGGTATATGCCTTACCTCGTCCCTCTATAGGCTCTTGGTTTGTGCCATTGGTAATTGTTCATGGTGGTTTCTTCAGTGAGATCATAGTCTTGTGGCCTTTTGTTTCTAAAGATTCCTCCTGCAGTGGCATCCATAGTTTGACGAATTTGGTTAGTTAACCCATCGTAAAAAGATGAAACTTGAAGCCAAACTTCAAGTCAACGACAAAAACATTTTTGAAGTATGTATTTGAAACATTCATATGCCTCATATAGTGATTCACCATCTTCTAGGGAGAAAGTGGTGATATTGTTTCTCAATTTAGCAGTCTTGGTGGGTGGGAAGTATTTTGAGATGAACTTTTACACGAGATCATTTCACATGGTTATAGATCTTGTATGTTGAGAGTTTAACTATGCCTTTGCATGATCCTTTAGTAAGAAAGATAACATGTGAGTCTTATGGCATCGGTTGAGATGTCATGCAATTTGAAAGTGTCACAAATATCAGGAAATTTGCGATATGTGAATGAGGTCTTCTGTGGGTAGACCATGAAAAGTGCATGATGACTGGATCATGTAGAAAACATGGAACTTGATTTCCATGTGGTCGAAATTGATGGCATGTCTAGTAATACTAGATCCAAGGTGTCAAGTGATGGTGTTGTCGATATTGTTGAGTGCCATTTTTATCGATCCTTTTCTCTTAATCTATTGTGAAAAATGGTTTCATTGTGTTAGAACTAGAACGTAAGATCTTACTCTCCTTGGTAAGAAAGAAAATATAAATGGGAAAAATAAGATACAAGCTAGGTTAGTAACTGCAAAAATATTTCTTAAAATTGACGTTTCCAAGAAAACAACACTAAAAACATTGATGTGTTTGTGTTTACAATGATTTTTAGGTGATACTTTGAATACTTTATCATGGTTTTAAATTTGTAAGAACTGATTTTACTTGGACTAAGCACATACAACAGGCAAGTATCGTTACTGTGATATAGTAAAGTTTAGGCAAGAACCAAGTACGGAACTCAAAGGACGCGACCTTTACTATTCCGCTTTTCTTTTGTTAGCAACTAGTTTAGTTAATTGTTTTTTGTTTCATTTGTAAGACAAAAAAATAAAAGACAGAAAGTAAGTGGATAAGAACAAATTGATGGAGAATATCACATTACACTATATATTAATTGGGATGAAATCTACTTGGGATGAATTAATGTTACATTATTAGCTCGGTGGTGTGGTAAACCAAATTAAAATACATGGTTCCTAATTAAGGTTGCTGGCGCATTTTTATTAAGTTAACAAAATATGTTAATTGATGTTGTTTTAGAATGACTCCTTCTTAGGTTACCACAACCCTCAACCTATTGGAAATCTTATTGATTATGTCACCACAAGGTCTAGATTATAGACATCTAACTACTTTTTTTACAACGTTATCACCTTGCAATTTCTCTAGTCGTGATCCTGTTACGGGTCCATCAGAGACATAATTGCTTGGCAACATTGTTGCTGATATGACGATGCAATCGCCCTAGTTGGGGTCATGCTACTTCGTTGGAACATTTTTTCTTGCTAATAGAGGTGATTGATCTTTATCTAACAGGTGGAGTTATAAAAATAGAATACATATAAAGACGTATATACTTTAACGTGAGTTTCCCAACTCTAGGTTCGTGCCAAAGCCTACCATAAAGACCAGGCACGCGATGTCAGGCGACCAAGTGTTGTCTCAATTCTGAAGCCTACTATATTGACCATGCACGTTGTAGTGAAATTTGATATACAAGGGCTATTTGCAAGATGTGTGTTTTTCAACAACACAAATGGATTAACAGGGGTTAGATTGATTGTACACACCCCAATGAAATTCTTAGGATCCCCTCACCAATTTAGGGTTTTCACACACCATGAGTGAATTGATGAACTTCAGACCACTAAATTATCAAGTACACTGACAAGATCAAATACCAAAACAGAAGAACAATGTCCCATCAACGAAGAAAAACAGTAGAAAGAAATATAAAAAAATCAACACACCACTTTTCTCAAAATTAAACATCTAATTCATACCAAGTTTCATCTTCACTCAAGCATACAAATAAGTTTAGCCAAGAATAGTCATACAAGCTTGTCCAGAAACAATGTTAATGGAATGGATCATGATGAATAAGTGTAAAATACAAGACTTCTTATATAAAATAACATTATAATATATGTTTTGGCTTTATGGACGTTCAACCACCTGGTGCCGTATATGCGCGTACGCTTAACTTATATAGCATAATATATATAAGTTAGCTGAATCAAGTCAAAACTTTTCAAAATCAGTTCTAATCAGAATGTTCGATTATTTGACCCATATTATACAAGTCCGTGTACTCAGAAGGATATAAACCACATTCTATCTAGTCTTCGCCTAATCTAGCGAACTGTGCGTGTTTATTTATATAACATCCCGAGTCTTCTGGTCAATAAAATCCAAAATGTCCCGAATAAACCCGTAATCAAAACCCCAAGTGCGCATAAAACTTAGCGGTTAAGAAAACTTGACGGTTGATGAACCAACCCGCACAAAAGTACCCTTATTAGACTCACAATTAAAAACTGAACCAATTGGGATCAAGTCCTGAGCATACGCGATAAGTATCGCGTCGCGCCATGTGTCAGGTCTATGCTGGACACGTGGCAGCCTAGGCCAGGTGGACCCTCTGGCGACACGCAGGAGAGACCCTGTCTCCTCCCGCGACGCTCCTTGGAATCCCAGGTGGGCTATATAAAGGCCAGTCTGGGACAGAAGCGTTCGCACCTTTTCGATCTAAAATTGATCCTTCTTTCTCTCTCGTTCTGTCATTCTAATGCCAGAACCCCTAAACCCTGATCCTTGCTACGTAAAAGTGTACGAAACCCTGATCACTGGTACGATACATGTCTGATCGATCTAAAACCAATCAACGGATGCCAAAGTGCTGCCTGAATAAGGCTATACTTTGTTAACTACGTTGTGGTTTTGATCTAGTGATTGTCGTTCAAGTTTGATTCGGTTTTTACACTTATGCGTATTGTACTCTATTAAATTAGATGTTTAGTTATCAAGAGGCTTATAACCAGTACTATAGACTTACAATATGCTTAAATTTTTAAATAGTTCATCATTTTATAATTTTCAAGATCGACATTGCATTAATTTTGGTAGTTGTAAATTTTCTCTATAACAGTTGTAGCATTTATTTCTTTCTTTTTCAATATTATTTTATCACATGTCAAATGACCCCTATTTTATTTGTCTTGTATCAAATATTAATTCATGCAGTTTTCAAACGTACATTCATTTTTCTCACACATACCATTAGGCAAGCCCATACCAACCTCGAGTATAATATCTTCTTCATTGAAGTGCACAAGTGGTCCAAATTATATTTTCATACTCGTTACAGTTAGAAACATCAAATGATCAAATGGGGAATGGTTGTTGTAATATGTAGTGACTTGTGATAATTTCATTGTTTCATTTTTATAATTTGATATTATGATTTCGTTACATGTTTTATTGTTTTTGTTAATTGGAATCATATCATGCAAATTTGGTGGCTGCTAAACCTCCTTGGTGACGTAAATTGTAGGATTGGCAAACCATAAATCAAACAAACTAGAATCATAGTGTATATTATTATGTGAATTAACACCGTTAGATATTAATTTACTAGTTTCTATACACACGAGAATCTAAAAATATAAATAAATGATGTGAACTAACATGATAGTTTACATGAATGACTTCCGCTCACATGCCAATACATATGAATTTAGACATCACAAAATATTTTGTTGATTTTGACCTTACATTTTTTTACCGCTCCATGTTGATTTTATCGTTTTAGGTGTTTATCAACTTACATTTTTTTAATCTTTATTAATTACACACTTATCATTCTTTGCATTTAGCTCTTACTATGAATTTCCTATTTTCACTGATCGTCAGTTACATTTTTTTTTTTTACTTCTCAAAAAACTGATCGTCAGTTAAAAGTTCTCTTAATTTATGTCCTTATTACTTAAGACCGTGGGGTATGGGGGGCTTGGGTTGAGGGCTTGGGTTGGGGCATTTGTTGACACGTGGAATGGGGACCCCTCCACCACCAAAACCCACGCCCATGGGGCACTACAAGAATTATACACCATTAACGACGACACCATTAGCGGCGACGGGCCAAGTGTCGCCGCTATTGGTTGATCCGTGTGACACCAAACCCCAGCCGTTGATCAAAATCCTGATCTAACGGTTGGGGATTTAAAAGGTATTAGCGGCGACAGGGCTAGGGTCAATACCGGCGACATGTGCCTCCGCTAAAAGTAGGCGTCAGAACTTTAAACCCTAGCCACACAAACCTTATCTGTTGTCAGAGCATTACCAGCGACAAGTGTCAATACCGGCGACAGCACGTCGCCGCTAATGGTGTTACGATATCAGACCCATATCAGCGCCTTTTTTTTCCTCTTTCTTCACTTTTTCCCCAAAACCTTCCCTCTACCGCCGGAAACACGCGATTTTCACCCAAATCGGTAAGTGAACCTTTGTTTATGTTACATTTCTTCTTTATTTTTGTTATATACATGTTATAGCATTTAATTTTTGTATATTTTTGTGTGTTCGGGTGTATGCTAGAGAATTTCTCCACCGGCACCACCTTGTCTCCACGGCCGCCACCTCATCTCCACCGGCACCACCTCTTCTCCTCCTTCACTTCTACGGTCACCACCTGAAAAACCGGTTAGTTTTTTTTTTTTTTTTTTTAAGTTTAGAAATTGTATAATTTTTAGTTTAGGTATGTAAATTGTGTATGTTAGTATGTATGTTTGTATAATTTTTAGTATGTAAATAGTATAATTTTTAGTTTAAGTTGTATGTAGGTATGTAAGTGTATGAATGAATGTTTGTATAATTGTTAGTATGTAAATTGTATAATGTAGGTGTATTTGAAAAATGTGTATGTAAATTGTATAATGGTTAGTTTTTTTTTTTTAAGTTTAGAAATTGTATAATTTTTAGTTTAGGTATGTAAATTGTGTATGTTAGTATGTATGTTTGTATAATTGTTAGTATGTAAATTGTATAATTTTTAGTTTAAGTTGTATGTGGGTATGTAAGTGTATGAATGAATGTATGTATGTTTGTATAATTGTTAGTATGTAAATTGTTAGTATGTAAATTGTATAATGTTAGTATGTAAATTGTTAGTATGTTTGTATAATTGTTGTATGTTAGTATGTTGGTGAAAATGTGTATGTTAGTATGTATGTTTGTATAAAGTATGCAAATGTGTGTGTAAGGATGCAAATGTGTAGGTTTGAAAAAAATGTTAAAGTTTGATAATTTGTATATTTGTGTTTAGGTTTTAAAACATTTATATTTAAATTTGACAAATATATATTAGTTAAGAAATACCCTCTTTATATTAAAATCATCATTTAAAACATAAGGAGCTATGAAAATACCCGCCCGAAATATAAACCATTATGAAGAACATTACAAGCTTAAAAATCGTGTCTGATATTGAATTCATCATTTCAAACATAACGAGCTAAGAAAACACCCAATCGAAATTGAAATCATGATTTAAAACATACCGTTCCGCCCAAAATTTAAAACAATCATTAAGAACATAACAAGCTTAAAAAACTGTGCCCGTGTTTGAATTAATCATTTTAAACATAGCGAGCTTAGAAATACCCGCCCGAAATTGATTTAGAAATTAATTTCGGGTTGTCCCCGTTTATCTTGGGACTGCTTTTTGAATACTTTATCTCATTTAGGATGTGAATGTGTATTACATGATTGTTTGTTTAAGAAGGATTCGGTTATCATTTTCTCTTTGCTCCTCGGGTATATATATCATTACATATATACTTGGGAGCTAAGAGGAAATGCTGCCGAATTTTTCTTAAACAAACAATCATGTAATACACATTCACATATGAGATAAAGTGTTCAAAAAGTGGGTTTAGCAGCCTACCCTTGTCTTGTTAATCCTAA
Organism: Helianthus tuberosus; assembly: GCA_030545235.1. Lineage (NCBI taxonomy): Eukaryota > Viridiplantae > Streptophyta > Magnoliopsida > Asterales > Asteraceae > Helianthus > Helianthus tuberosus. The sequence continues at coordinate 22,982 of JARYGA010026270.1, forward strand.
ATTAGATTTTCTTTCAGTTGCATAATGCCTATCGATAAAAGTTGGATTGATTCCCCACGTCATTCACCTCAATACAAGCAAGGACTCGAGTCATTTATCGAGATGTGTGAAAGAGTGATAAAAAACCACGATGAAGTTAGATGTCCGTGTACCAAATGTAAAAATTCTGGCTTAAAAACTATGGCAGAAATGAAATACCATTTGAGTATTAACAGTTTTTGGAAGGAATACACGAAGTGGACCTATCACAGGGCCACAACTCCAATTGCAGAAGTAAACGATGTTGCGCCACAAGACGGTATGGTAAACGTTATTGAAGACATTAGGGGGGAGCGTATGGAAGAAGATACGATGATTTTGAAGACCTGGTTAAGGAAGCTGAAACAGAATTATATCCTGGTTGTACCAAGTTTTCTTCTATCGACTTTTTAGCAAAGCTTTTGAATATAAAGGATACGTACCATTTTCAAAATGAAGGAGTAGATCGACTCCTCTCGTTGTTGCGAGAGTCAATGCCAGAAGGCAACAAGATTCCCCCTTCGTATTATGTAGCTAAGAAGACATTTAAGAAGATTGGTTTGGCATATGAGATGATAGATGTGTGCAAAAATGATTGTGCTCTCTTTTGGAAAGAAAACGAGTCCTTGCAAAATTGTCCCGTTTGTAATGAGAGTCGATGGGTCGATAAAGACACAAAAGGCACGAAGGTGGCTCGTAAGGTGTTACGATACTTTCCTTTGATGCCTAGACTACGACGTTTGTATTGTTCAAGGCACACAGCGAAAGATATGATATGGCATAGTACCGGACGATCGGAAGATGGGACTATGCGTCATCCAGTTGATGGATCTGCATGGCAAGACTTTGATAAAAAGTACCCAAACTTCGCGATGGAGCCACGAAATGTTCGCTTAGGGCTTGCAGCTGACGGTTTTAATCCCTTTATCAACGGTAGTGGATCCTCGACTCATAGCACGTGGCCGGTTATACTCACCACATATAATCTGCCTCCCTGACTATGCATGCGAGAGTCCACATTCATGTTGACCTTGTTGATTCCTGGCCCTAAATCACCGGGGAAAGACATGGACGTTTTCCTTAGACCGTTAGTGGATGAGCTTAATCAATTGTGGCAGACAGGTGTACGTACTAAAGACGCAGCAACAAACACATACTTCACAATGAAGGCGGCGTTGTTATGGACCATAAATGACTTTCCAGCCCGTAGTAGTCTATCAGGTTGGAGCGGACAAGGCTACATGGCATGCCCAACTTGTAACCAAGACACTCCTTCAATACGTGTAACTGGTAAAAGTGCTTATGTTGGTCATCGCCGGTTCTTAGATGCCAACCATCCTTGGAGAACAAGTCTCGACTTTAACGGGAGACCCGAGACACGAGACCCTCCGAGACAGTTTAGCCCAGCTGACATAGAAGCTCAACTCGGTCGTTTAATTAATCGTCTACCAGGAAAGCATCCGGATTTTGGAGGTGGGAGGATAACCCGGTTAGATTTCGAGTTGAACTGGTCCAAAAGAAGCATATTTTTTGACCTTGAGTATTGGTCTTCTCTGCTGCTGAAACATAACTTAGATGTAATGCATATATAGAAAAATGTGTGCGACAGCTTGCTCGGTACTCTTCTAATGAACGATAAGAGCAAAGACACGCCAAATGCGCGGTCCGACTTGGAAAAACTAAACATTCGGCCGACACAATGGCTGAAACAATCGGGTGGCAAGTTCTTAAGTCCCCACCCAAAGTACTCATTCAAGTCCGATGATCGAAAACTTTTTTGTCAGTTTATAAAAAATGTTAAATTACCAGATGGGTTTGGATCTAATATCAGTAAGAGGGTGACAGATAACAATGCTAACATTACCGGGTTGAAATCTCATGACTGTCATATCCTCATGCAACGTTTGATACCGATTGGGGTTAGAGGGCTTTTGACTAAAGATACATCTACACCAATAGTAGACCTTTGTATGTTCTTTAAGCAACTTTGCTCTAGAACACTATCGGTGGATGATATGAAGAAAGCAAAGGATGATATTGTTACCATCTTATGCAAGTTAGAGATGATCTATCCACCTGCGTTTTTTGACATTATGGTTCATTTACTTGTGCATTTACCTGATGAAGCGATTCCGGGAGGTCCAATAGCTTTTAGATGGATGTATCCATTTGAAAGGTACATGAAAAAACTAAAGAACTATGTCAAAAACCCGGCAAGGCCTGAAGGTTGTATAGCTGAACGTTATGTGTTTGAAGAAGCTCTAACATTTTGTTCAATGTACCTTAAAGATGTTCAGACTAAGTTCAATCGCCCAGATAGAAACGCTGATGTCGTTGTTGAAAAAAGAAAGTTATGGGTGTTTGAGTCCAAATGTCGTCCTGTTGGCGCAACAAAGGACAAATATCTATCATTTATCGAAAAAAGCAAGATGGAATGGTTTGTCCTCGAAAATTGCGCAGAAGTTAGGGAGTACATGAAGTGAGTGCTTCTATCTTTAACTTTTCATAATCTGTTAATTGGTATTTTTCATTCCTTTCTTATATTTGTCATCAATGTAGTGAATTCAAACATACACATCCCCAAGATGATCTTAAAACCAAATTTCCGGGATGGTTTCTCCATAAGGTATAATACATATATAACACTCATTACTCTACACTTGCTAGGTAATACATATATAACAAACATTATTACTCTATATTTGTTAGGTACATTCGATGAAAACACAAAATTCTCCAGAATTCCACCCGGAGTTGTATGCTCTTTCAATTTGTGCGAAAATGACTGCATTAACTTACACTGCTTGCATAGTCAACGGTGTTAGGTATAAGACACTTGAACGTGATGCAAAATGCACAACGCAAAACTCTGGGGTGGAAGTCGTTGGAGAGAACGGTGTGAAATTTTATGGCCAATTAGAAGAAATTATTGAGTTGCGTTATACAAATAATTATTCCACTGTCCTATTTCGGTGCAAGTGGTTTGATACTGGAAGGGGTGTAAACCATGACAATAATATCACCAGTATAAGCACTGAACGTGAATGGGACAAAGACGATCAACTCATATTTGCTTCGCAAGCCAAACAAGTGTTCTTCATCCAAGAAACGTCTCGAAACCAAAAAAACAAACATAGGTGGGTAGTCGAAAATGTTAATCATCGAAGAATTTGGGATCGGCCATTAAGTGATGATGACCGCGTCAATAAGGTTCAAAATGTTGACAAAGGCTTAGAAGATAATGACGTTGTCGACAACAACTCTTCATCTGACTGTCCACTTGTCATTGACTTGACCCAATACTTTCAAATTGGATCTTCTCATGTTACTGCGGGTGAGCCTTCAATTGAAGTTGATCCCCCAACGGCTACCGTCGATGAAGTGTTTGAGGTCGAGACTGATTGTGATGAGGTCGAGGCTGATTGTGATGAGGATGATCCCGATTATGTGGAGTCTGACTAAAAGAAAAGTTATTGTAATTTATATTGATTTGTAATTGATAAACACTTGTTTGAAATATTTATTTGAATTTGAGTTACCGTTGTTGTACTTTCGCTTAATTTGTATTAGATACACATGCTGTAACATTTGTAACTTTATAGGGATTATGTTTTCGGTATTGTTGATATTCGCGTATCTGATGGCTGATGTGGCCCCCTGGGGACATGGGGGTGACGGCGCTAGTGATCCACCGCTTCCTCCTGGTGGGATTCGTGGCACACACGAGACAGACGGTAAGTTTTTTACTAAATTATTTTGTAGTCCTTATATTTTATATATTATAAATGTTGTTACTAATTATTTTTGTTTTAATTGCAGCGGTTCCCCGAAAGAAGGTTAGGGGGAAAGCTAAAAACGAAGCACTACGACGTCTAGTAAAAGCGGGGGGGGGGGCCTGTGTCGCTTACGTTTGATCGACAGGTCACGTTTACCCCTGTTGGTAGATCAAGAGACATGTTTTCAAGGGAGGCCGGCTTGTATATGTGGCGGGCCATCCCGTTTGATAAAATTGGATGGGATGCTGTTGAACCACATTACAAGGATGCCGTCATGAACCACTTACGGGTAAATAAGTTATATGCATAAAATTTTATAGCACATGCAAATATAATTTATATATGATATTTTAACTCTTTTATTTAATTTGTAGGAAAATTTCAATCTTGATGAAGTGGAACGTGATTATGACGCGAAAAACTTGAAGGGTGGTATAAGGACTGTGCTTATGAAGCGATACAATGACCGCAAGCATGAAGCTAGACAATTATTTGATAGCAAGGGAGGTTACAATGATCTTGAGAGTGCAAGGGCACACCATCCCAGGGATATGCCCTATGAAAACTGGTTGAGAACCATCGAAGGTTTCCGGCAAGAAGATTATATTAAAAGAAGCAAGGCCAACAAAAAAGTACGCGAAAAACAACAATTCCCATACCGTGGGGGGACATCTTCGTACGGTAGCACCGCCTATAAAAATGTAATGTTTTATGTATGTGTGCGTGTGTGCAAGCTTTTGTTTATTTAATGTCTAATCTAAGTGTAATGTTAAACAGAATTTGGATTGGGTACCTACGTATGCTAAAACCCACACGGACAATCAAGGGAATTGGGTTGATCCGATTGCTGAACAAAATTACGTAAGTATTTCTTTTAAGTATTATTTTCTATAACAAATATATATATATATACACACATATATATTTAATCATCTTCGTAAAATACAGCGGAACATACAACAGGCCACAGATGAATGGAGCGGCGATGGTCCTCCAATTGCCCCGTATCAAGAAGCGTTGGGAGAGCGCCGAGGATGGTATCGCGGGATGGGGCCTAAACCTTCTTCCAACACGTCCTCGCACTCATCATCTAACATGTCGTCTTCGCAAGCTCGGACGCAAGAACCCTTTTCCGAGGTAAACTACGCAATTTATAAAATGACAAACGAACGCATGTTTCCTTGTTAAATATATGTTGGTAGCGTTAATTAATATGCTAATATACGTTTTGCTATCTATTATTGTAGGATTTTGTTAACAGCTTGTTCCAAACCCCGTCATTTTTGAACCAACTTAACAACTATCTTGCTTCACAAGGAAAAGGAAAAGGAAAGTCAAAAGACTACGATTCTGACAACTTATTCGATAATGAATCTGACGATGAACCCAACGATAACGATGACGATGAGTGACTTGTTTTTAATGTATGATTTAGATTTAATTAAACGTTGTAGGATATAATGTACGACTTAAACGTAGTTTTTAAGTATATTACCTTTAGTATATGTTGATTATGTTCATAGCGTATGCTTGCGTTATTTGAAAATAGGCAGGTTTTGTTTTTCGGCCGTAAAACCGGCTGGGCAGCTGTATATACAGCTGCTGTATTAAAAAAAAATAGACTTTTAGCGGCGACGTCTGTCGCCGCTATTGCCTTTAAACCTTTAGCGACCAATGTTAATACCGGCGATACTAGTCTTTACCGGCGACAACCGGTCAATAGCGTCCCAGCAATACCAGCGACGTTTTACCGGCGACATGTCGCCGCTAAAAGTCTATAGCGGCGATAAAGGTGGTCAATACCGGCGACACCTGCCGCCGGTAAAAGTGCCCTGTTCTTGTAGTGGGGTATGGTGGGGCTTGGGTTGGGGGCATGAGTTGACACATAGCCATTAAGAGCCCGCCATGTCACCTTGCTAGGCGCCCCACGCCCGGCTTCAAATCCACGCCAAAGGGGGCCACGCCCAAACCCAAGCCCCAACCCAAGCCCCCGGGGTGATGACTTGGGCGTTTTCCCCCAACCCACGCCCCATACCCCATGACCTAAGAATGAAATGTCTGATTTTAATAACTATTTTCTCTTCTTTTCCTTTCTTTCTATTTTAAATCTTTTCATACCTTTTGGTATATAAATATTTCCGAAGTTTTATTAACTAGTTAATCAGTATATTTATTTTACAAGTAATACAATTTAGCTACATTTAATGTTATTCAAAGCCAGGGGTCTTCGTGCGAAAAAAACTAATATATCACTTTGAATAAAGAAAATGTTTGTTATTATCACACCCCACTTTATTAATCGTTTTTGCATTATGTGAGATTATAACGAGTATTTTAACTTATATAAGTTTGTTTACTTTTCTCGTTATTTATTTATTTAGTTATTTATTATTATTATTATTATTATTATTATTATTATTATTATTATTATTATTATTATTATTATTATTATTATTATTATTATTATTATTATTATTCAAGCAAATTAGTCAACCATTTTAATGGTGTAACCGTGATGATCGCCTTATGTAACTCATGAGGTAGAGAGAGACTAAGAAATTTATTTTAAGAAAGCCGACCAACCCTATATTGTAGATTTAGATGGTTAAAATTACAAGGTAACCAATATAAGGGTGGATGGAGTGCTCCCTACACGGAGAGTGATAAACACGTTCACTATCCAATAATTTGATCCCATGTCAACTCCCCCTTTCACTCGTCATTTTGTACTCAATCACTAGCGGTTCTCAAAACACGGAGAGTGGTAAACAATTTAAAAGAATGTGTGATTGGTTGAAAGGGGTTGAGACCCACTATTAACCCCCTCTCTCTCTCTCCTCTCTATCATCTCTTCCCACATCGGTGACTACTCACACCGCCTGCACCCCTCCCCACTCACTGCTCCAACACCGGCATCCCCTTCCCTTGCGGCAACCCAACACCTCGCAACGACTCCCCGATAACACTCCGCCCACCCTAAGCCATTTGGGTGGTAAAATGTTTTGTAAGGCAATTGGAAATGGAATTTGAATGAGATCTTTCAAATTTTTAGAAGGTGTTTGATATACACCCTTAATCATAACGGAATATTTTTAGGATTTTAACATTATTCGGGCGGTCGCCGATGTTCGTTTCGCATTTTGTTCATTACGCGATAAGCGTTTATCTTATTATTGCCAACATAATATTTAACAAAGTTTGGATTTACCAACACTTCAAATACCTTATATAACGTCATATTTAATAATCTAGTGCTTTCATATATTAATAACACGTGTCACACTAGTACAGTACATGCTCAAAATAGTCGGGTGTCACATACACTACCGCACATGAACTCTAGTTGGCTCTACTTGACAACTATGAAGGTAATTTAGAAATGATTTAGAACAATTGAGACATGGTATAAAAAGAATACGACATGTTCGGAAGTATCCGCGGAGAAACTCCTTCAGACCACATTAGTCGATTTTTGAACATGTTGACGAAAATGAAGAAGGCTGGAAACCCTGTTGCTAACCGTGTTGCAATCAAGAAGCATTTGGACTCACTTCCAAAAGAATGGAGCTTGCAATGTATGATGATCAAACGAGACTTATTGAACAATATGAATCCAACCACGCTATTAGATCTGATTTACACCCTAAAATCTTTTGAAATGGATGTCACCAAAAGAGAAATGAACCAAGTCGGATACTCTCAGAAATCCGTTCAATCTGCTGATGCTCCCAAGAATATGGCATTTTTAGCCCCAATAACCTCCAACGGCTCAAGCTCACAAGCTGAAAATGCATCGAACTTCAACAATGCTTCTGCAAACTCTATAAATGCCTCACATTCTAGTGAAAAATTTATTGAAGAGGTCATGAAAGTGGAATCCAGCAAGGAAAAGGAGGAGAAAGACTTGGCAAACAAGATTCCTTATGAGTTTAAAGTTAAATTATGCTCCCAACCATGTGTTAGCGTCGTGGCACATTATAAATCCCTCAACCGTGACCTGACTAGAGAAAAAGAAAAGGTTTGGCAATTTACAAAGAATTAAAAGAAAACGAAGCTACATATCAGAGAAAGTTGAATTCAACCTTAGCTGAAATGCAAACATTGAAAGAATTTGTTTACAGAAAAGGTTTTGTCATAAATGATTTAACAGAAAGATTGCAAATTACGATCGATAAATAGAATGTAAGCAGAAAGATTGCAAATTACGATCGATAAATAGAATGCTTTGATGAAAGAATTTGTTTAGAAAAATCTAAAAGTGAAAACAATAGATTGCAAATTACGATCGATAAATAGAATGTAAGCAAAAAGGCACTAGTTGATATTAAAAATTGCCAACGACCGACATATGTGAAGGATGGAATCGGGTACAAACATAAGCTTGGAAATGAAAGAAAACTCTTTCCTCCTCCTCATAGCAAAAACTATGTACCCATGCCATCTCCTCATCCTGATAACGATTTAATTGATGAAAATGATTTAATTGCTCAAAACGTCACTTATGAAAATGAAAAAGGTACTAACATTTCTGAAAAGCAACGCAGATGTGGTTGTTAGGCCCTTGAAGGTTTATGGATAAGTAGCTTAGTGGATTAGTAGGAGTTTGGGGAGTAATGATTGTAAATGGGTTTTTTGGGTAAGTTGGGCTAGGGTTTTGGGAGTATCATCCCTAACCACTTACTATAAATAGAATGTTATGTCATAGGTGTATGGTTGGTAGTTTTAGACAAATATTGTATTAGACAACCAAGATTGTATGCAAGATTGAATCTTTTGAATATACAATCATCCTTCTTTCGTCTCTTTTGTTTCTTTACAACTTGTTAGTGTGATTTCGCCACCTTACGAGCTGTGCGATATCATTGTGATCTCGGTTTCGGGACTTACAATTGGTATCAGAGCATTACGAACCTGATTTCCAGGCTCGGAATTGATATCGCGTTTCTGATCGCTGTTACTATTCCGGCTTTCTAGAGGCTTCTAGACTGTTTTCTGTGCATTTCGGATAGTATTCATCAGATCTCGGACTGTCTTCAAAGCATTCCAGATCATTTTAAATCATCATTAACCATCTTGCCTGATCTCGGACCATCATCAAAGCATCTCGGAGCATCATCAAAGCATCTCGGATCATCATCAAGCCATCTCGGATCATCATCAAGCCATCTCGGACCGTCATCATCAGATCATGGACCAACATCATCAGATCACGGATAAAATTATCAGATTTCGGATTGTCTTTAGTCATCTCGGATCACCTGTGTTGAAGATTGTCTTGTGTTTCATCTCGGACTCATAACATCTCGGATAGAACCCATCTCGGACTGCACCCATTTTGGATAAAACCCATCTCGGACTATTGTTCATTTCGGACTCCATCATTTCGGATCAGTAATCATCTCGGACGAACCATTTCGGACTACTGTTCAGGATTATCAAACATCATGTTGAACCGAACCGGTATTATGAACGGCGTTGTGACTGCAGTTGATCTCGCTAATGCTACGCTTGCTGCCATTCAGACTCAGTCTTTGGCTATCCATCAAGAACTTGACCAAGTTATCGGAACGTCTACCAAAGTTCCAAGGTTTTTATATGGAGACGACTACTATAAGTGGAAGTTTAGATTTGAGCAATACTGTAACGCGAAAGAACCTCATGTGTGGAGAAGCATCAAGAATGGACCACATACTATCATGTACGCTACTGAAGATGACCTTCAAACCCAAATTCCAAAACCTGAAGATATTTACACCGAGGAAGAAAAAAAGGTCATTGCTGAAGAGGAGGCTGCTTATGGAACTCTCTCAATGGCTCTTGGTCCAGACATTTCAATTGGAGTTCGAAACTGCACAAGTGCAAAGGAAATTTGGGATCAACTAACACACCTGTTTGAAGGAAATGCTGACATGAAAGCTAGCAGAATCAACATGATGAACCAATAGTTTAGCTCGTTTTACCACATCTACGGAGAAACTGTTGAGACTCAGATTAGAAGGTTTGTCAAACTTGTGTCTCGGATGGTGAGTGCTAGAATCAACATCTCAAACAGTGGAATGAATCGTCAACTGCTTAACTCTCTGCCTAAAGGATGGGATGCCGAGGTTTCTTTGATCAAGCGTACCAAGGATCTGAATGAAATGACACTTACGGAACTGATTGCTACTATCAAGTCTTGTGAGATCGACAATCAACAAAGAGAAATGAATCATAAGAACTCACTGATGGCTGCTGGAGTGACTAGCCCCAACAACGCAGCAATGATATCTTAAGCTCATCCAAATCTGGTTTTCAGCCCTGTTCATGGAGTTATGAATGACAACCCAAACATTGTTTTCAGTCCCATTGCTGCACCAAAATCAAACTACGTGTATGGAATGTCTCTTCCTACCTCTCAAGCACCTGCTGTCAATACCACAAATGTGCAACCGCAATCTCAGCCTCAACCACAACATGCTAATGCTGCCTTTGGCTCGACCACTCAGTCTGCTCCTCAGAACACACCTTCAGTGGACCACATGGCTTTCTTGACCAAACAAAATGAAGAAAAACTTGCTCTCGTAGCCTCTATGATTTCCAGTTTCAATGCTTTCTTAGCATGATATCTCATGCCCTTAGGAGAGATAACACCAGATGTGAATCAGGTTGTGGAAGAAGACTTGGATGAACTGGATGTAGCTTGGAATATGGCTATATCAGCATTTAAGGCAGATAAGTTTGCTATGAAATATGGGCGTCGTCCTATGAATGCTGGTCCTGGAGTACTAAGAGACAGGCTAAGGTGCTACAGGTGCTATGAACCGGGACATTTTGCTAGGGATTGCAAGAAGATTCCTGCAGGATATGAAGATACTTAGACGGCTGTAGCAAGGAACAAGGAAAGGTCTATGGTTCCCGTCACTCCTGCTGAGACTTAGACTTCAACTGGACAGGGAAACTCTGTAGCTGGAAGAGCTTTGATCGCACAAGAGCAGAATGGATTCAATTGGGCTGATGCAGTTGCTCAATTGGAATCAATGAAGCTGTCTGAAACTACTGCTGTGGAAAGGGTTCATCAGTGTTTGATGGCGATGACCGAGGAACCAAAATCACTCTCCGAGATGGTAAATTCCCTTTTATGTACTGAACATTGTAGAAAGAAAGTTTCTTGGCTGAGATCTCAAAACTCAGCATTAATCACTGATTACAACACAGTGATGGGAAAGTACACCAGTCTTCGAGAGAATAATAAAATTCTCTATGAAAAGATTGAGGCACTTAAGAAGGACATAGCTCAACTTCACAGAGATGTGAACCAACAGAAATGTTGGGTTCACGGCTACAAACATAGACTCACAGTCAAAACTCTTGAATGTGATTATGTGAAGGGTGAGCTAGAGCTCCTTACTGGAAAGTACAAACAAAATGAGTTAAACATCAAAAAGTTTGATACTTCCAGTGACACAGTTCGTAATCTGTGCAATGAGCAACTTGCATATAAAGAAAACAAGGGAAATGGATTGGGATACACACAGGTTCCGCCACCATATAATCATAATTATTCCAGACTACCTATCACTGAGCAGGAATTGGAAAATTATGACAAAATGATGTATGGAAAGCCTAGTGATTATGTTCCATATGAACCATCAAAGTTTAAAAATGATAAACAAGCTGATTTCAAGAAACCAATGAACTTTGTCAAAAATGAAAATGATGAATCAACAGATAGGTCCGATCACGTAAATGAAACAATTACAAATACAGAAGCTGAAACTGAAACAAAAACGGAACCAGTTAACACACACGCAGAGGAGATGAAGGAAAATTCACCAAATTCTGATTCTGTTGAAAATACTAACTGTTCTATTTTGTGTGGAGAGTCAGTAAGAACTGAAGAGAAGTCTAAAGAGGATGATGAATCACATCAACGTGCTGCTGATAATGTTATTTCTGATAAAAATGACCTTTATGCTTGGAATTGTGTTTTTTATTTGTTTGCTAAGACTTGGGGTGTTTCCACTAAGACGGATGAATCTGGTGCTATTATTCTAGAATATGCATGTGATAAGAATGACTATGTTGAGAATGTTGAAAATGTTGAAAATGTTTTGACATGAGAGCCTGATGCGTCGACTGAGGAACTTGAAACATCTGTTTCAAGTAACTCAGAAATCAATTCTGATGGTTCAGGAAATTGCTCTTGTACGCCTGAAACATCGAATGATACATCAGAAACTCCCTGGAATAATGAAAAGCTTGATACTTTTGATTGTAATAATGAAGAAATTTTTGTTGAACAGGGATCATCTGATGATCTTGGCTGCCTAACAGAGGATTCAGGAACCTCAGATAATGAGCTCAAATCTTCAAGTGGTTCCGATTGTGATAAACAATCAGAATCTAGCAGCATTGCGAAAGAAGACAGTCAAACTATCTTAAACACAGACTGCACATAATCTGAATTACCGGAATCGTCTAATGTCGAGAGCTCAGAGGTTGATCGGACTGAAGAAGAGACATCCATAGAGTCCAATTATGTAGAAACCCATGGAAACATGAAAGCTATGGAGAAGGAATCCATGTAAATCAATTCCACAGTCGAATCAGATGATGAAACTGTAGAAGAGATTATTGTGGAAACCTTCTTTGCAGAATCTCCTGAAAACATGGTCTCTGAGGAAAAGGGATCTGTGAAAGTCACTTCCACAGACAGTTCAACTATCAGTCCCAAAGGTGACCTTAACAAAACAGAGTCAACTAAATCTGTTCCCCCTAAATGACAGCGGTCACGTAGAAATAGAAGGCCAAAGAGAAAGAATGTTAAAAGGGAAAACCCAAATCTCAAGAAAACAGAACCCAAACTTAAGGGTAAGGTAGCGGATACTTACTCTTGTGCTGATAGCTGTGAGCCGGTTCATCCAAGATCAAGCATCCTCGAAAGCACTCAGCGTCAAATGAAAGGAAAAGACGTGATCAGTTCTCGAGAATAACACAAGCTGAACTAGATGTCTTTTTCTCAAAAAGGCATACATGTTTTAATTGTGGAATTCCGGGACACATTGCAAGAAATTGTGTTCATCGTCCCTACTACTCTAGGAACATGTATCATCATGTCACACCCCAACCGATGGCGGAAACATCGGGGCGTGGCACTGAGCGAAACAGATTGTCCAGAAGTTTCCATAACAACTATAATTACCAATTATTTAAAGCAACATGTCCCATACCATGTCATAAAAGATAACATAATTACTACAGGCAAGATCTAGTTAATTGTTCTGTTCCGACAACTCAGATTTTTATTACAGACAGTTTATGTTGTTTCAAGACTCTGCCTAGCCTCGATTTCATCACACAGTAAGCTAAGCAAATAAGCATCCTAAGCACCTGTCACATACGTTAAAGTAAAAGTCAATACACATACTATAAAGGTGAGCATACAAGTTTAATAGATATATAATAGAGTTAGAAATCGTTACGCATAACCAGCACGTACACAGTGTGAAATGAGGCATGTTAGTTATCGATATGAACCTATCGATACCAATGACTGCGGGTTGACTGCCCAAGGCAGTTCGTAATACACACTCACCACTATGAGCCATGTAACAAATTGTCCTTAACAACCCCTGAGTGAACAGGTGCTGAGTCCAAACTATAGTACTATCGTTGCTAAGGCACGTAGACAACATTCCATGTGTAAACATAACAAACAAGCATTCATTAAGTCACGTATAACATGCGGTAATTGGTTAGCGATTAAAGTATTGCGTAGTGTGTTTGATGGGATTTTAGAATAAGTAGCGTATGTAACACCCAAAAGTGCGTAAAGCAAAAAGGGATCGAGTATACTCACAGCGGTTGATGGATTGAAGGGAGTGCATAGAGCGGATAATAGCCTGAACAGTTATTGATAACATAAGCGAAAGTTGACGCGTAAAAGGAACAGAGTGTCTGTGGGTCGAACAGCAGTCCGTTGGGTTGGCAGTCCATTCGGGCAGCCGGTCGTTCGGGTGACAACTCGCTCGGACGGTCGTCCGATCGTGTGACCGTTCGAGTGGATTGTTTCTTCTTTTGGGAAAGATGTGTTTGTGTATGATGGTTTGACTTTTGAAGTTTTCGTTGTAGCATTTTGAAAACTTAGAAGTATCTCTTCCTTTCAGTTGGATCGATCGAATGACCGTTCGATCGGGCGACAGTCCGATAGGTTGGGCACTTCCGCGAGAACAAGTTTACAGCAGGTTGTCACGCGATCGGACGGTTGTTCGATCGGGTGGCAACCCTTGTGAATTGAACACGTTGAAAAATTGTTTAAGTGTTGAAATTTCAAAACACCACATAGTCGGATGGTCGGTCGATCGGGTGGTAACCCGTTCGGACGGCAATCCGTTTGGTGTTCCAAAACTAAAAGTGGGGTCAAGGTTCAAGTCGTTCGGGTGGCCTGTCGTTTGGGTGGTTGTCCGTTCGGACGGCAGTCCAATCGGATGACAATCCATCCTGGTCGACCTGATCGTCTTCTTCCTTGGTCATTCTGGTAGTTTGTCGTTTTATCGAGACGATTTGATATCGTTTAAGACAACAGAAACCTCGTCACGACTTAGTAACCTGATCGGACAGGAATCACCCAAATCTGGCCGGTTAACTGATCGGGAAGGTGTTCCATGTTTAACTCGAAATCAGTTATCTCGTGGATAGAGTCCAGATCTTGAACCAACACATCAACATGCAAGAGTAGAAGGTTAGAACAAGCTACGATTCTATCTGTTTTTGAGGCATTGAGTGTAAAAGAGTTGAAAGAAAGTTAGAAACCATCTTGCAATCCTTCTTCACCTTGAATATGTTTAGATCTATGTAAGATCTTTGTTTATTTGTGTGGAAATCATTCGGATCTAAGTTGTTCTTGGTGGATTGAAGCCAAAACATGAAGTTCATAAGAATGACATGATGACATCATCCTAGAACACCTCTAATCTAGCGATTTCTCGGTTAAATGTTAAGATTCAAAAGATAGAAAGGTGTAGGAGTGCGTGTAGATCAAGGAAGTACAAGATTTAGGTTGAGATCTTACCGGAATCGCGAGAAATCGAAGGAAAAAGTGAGATTGGAGCGCTGGTCGGACAGGAGTGTGCAAAAGTGGTAAGTTTGATGTTGACAGGGGTATTTATAGGGTTTCCCAAAAAGGAAATGGGAGGAGAGGGGCTGGCCGATCGAGTGGCAGCTCGATCGAACGGCTGGTCGATCAGCTGGTCACTTGGTCGATTAGCCACTTGGTTTGAGTGTTCGGTGCAACGAGTTTTGCCGTTTCGATTTGCGAATGCGAGCGTTGCGATGCGATGGAGTTTCCTAGTCAAATTAATTTTAATCCCAACTACTATATCAACATACAACCATCCTTATTTCGTATTCGTTTAGCGTTTGCGATTCGGTTGCGATTGAGTTTCGATTGCGTTTCGATTAATCACCACAACATAACATAAGTAAACATGCACAAGTAACACATAAGGCACACACACACGTATAAAAATATCCAGAAAGCGTAAATCGAGTTGCGAGTGCGATTGTGATAAGCGATAAAGCGATAAAACATGCGCTAAATATCGAATAAACCTCGATTATTAATAAGAACTCCACATAATACAACTAACGTAAAGCATAAAATAGACTAATTACAAGTCAAAGAAGTCAAAACAGGAATGGAGCAAGGAGTGACAGATCGCAATTAGCAATCTTGTCTTCCTTTGACTTCAATCTTGACTTTGACTTTGACTTTTGAAAACACGTGGTGTTACAGCCTCCCCTAGTTGAGGGAATTTCATCTCGAAATTAGGTCGAAGCCGTAACAAAAAACTGCGGGTACTTCGCCTTCATGTCGCTTTCGAGTTCCCAAGTGAACTCTGCACCTTGTTTGCCTTCCCATTGGACATTCACAATAGGAATGCGTGAGCATCTGAGCTGCTTGGTTTAGCAATCCATGATTTCGACAGGCTTCTCCACGAAGTGTAGTGTTTCATTTACTTGGAGGTCATCAAGAGGTACAATTAAATCATGCTTAGCCAGGCACTTTCGGAGGTTTGACACATGGAAAGTCGGGTGGACATTACTAAGTTCCTCTGGTAGTTCGAGTCTGTAGGCGACTTTTCCGATTCTCTCTAAAATCTTAAAAGGTCCAACATATTGAGGCGCTAGTTTCCCTTTCTTGCCGAATCTGACCACACCCTTCCAAGGTGATACCTTTAGGAGTACGTAGTCGCCAACGTCAAATTCAAGGGGCTTGCGTCGTCTATCGGCGTAACTTTTCTGTCGACTCCGAGCTTTCAGCAGATTGTCTCGAATTTGGAGGACTTTTTTAGTTGTTTCTTGCAATAGCTCAGGACCGGTTAATTGCGAGTGCCTGATCTCGTGCCATACAATAGGCGATCGACATTTCCTTCCGTATAAAGCCTCAAATGGTGCCATTTGAATGCTGGAATGGTAACTGTTACTATATGAGAATTCGACTAACGGCAGGTAAGCATCCCAATTACCACCGAAATCTATGACACACGAACGGAGCATGTCTTCAAGAGTACGGATTGTTCTTTTAGTCTGACCATCGGTTTGAGGGTGGAATGCGGTACTTAGGTTAAGCGTAGTACCGAGAGCCGCTTGAAACGTTTCCCACAGTGGCGAGGTAAACCGAGCATCACGATCAGAGATGATGTCGAGAAGCGTCCCATGTCGACAAATGATCTCATTGGTGTAGATTCGGGCTAATCGATCTACCTTGTAGTCTTCTCGTATTGGCAAAAAGTGAGCTGATTTGGTCAAACGGTCAACAACAACCCAGATGCTGTCGTGACCTGATGGCATGCGCGGGAGTTTCGTTATGAAATCCATAGCTATACTCTCCCACTTCCACATAGGGATCGGGGGTTATTCGAGTAAGCCAGAGGGTCTTTGGTGTTCAGCCTTGACTTTTGAGCAAGTTAGGCACTTTTCAACGTAGAGGGCGATATCCCTTTTCATGCCCGGCCACCAGTACTTGTAGCGTAGGTCCTGGTACATTTTGTCGACGCCGGGATGAATAGAATACCGAGATTTGTGGGCTTCGTCCATCAGTATCTGTCGCAAATTGGTCCGCTTAGGGATCCAAATTCGGTCAAGAAAGTGGAATATCCCATTCGACTTATTCACAAGCTGGGCTCCATCGTGGTAGATTCTTTCCTTCTTCAAAGTGCGTTCATTAAAACATGCATGCTGAGCTTCGCGGATGAGGGTTTCGAGATTGTATAGAGCTTGGGTATTACGTATGCTGAGCAGATAACTCCGTCTGCTGAGAGCTTCGGCAAAGACATTTGCTTTGCCTGGATGATAACAAATCTCACAGTCGTAATCGTTGAGGAGTTCTACCCATCGGCGTTGACGCATATTAAGTTCCTTCTGGTCAAAGATATGTTGCAGGCTCCTATGATCGGTGAAGATCGTACACTTGGTACCATATAGGTAGTGTCGCCAAATCTTTAACGCAAAAACAACTGCGCCTAGCTTGAGATCATGGGTTGTATAGTTCTTCTCCTGGATTTTGAGCCGACGAGATGCGTAAGCAATGACCTTGTCTCGTTGCATGAGAACACAACCAAGACCAAGGTTGGAGGCATCGCAATAGAAAATGAAGTCGTCGTTTCCGCCGGGTAAAGTGAGAACAGGAACATTGCAAAGCATGCTCTTGAGGGTTTGGAAAGCAGACTCTTGTTCAGTTCCCCAAACAAAAGGCTTGTCTTTATGAGTGAGAGCGATAAGCGGTACAACGATTTTTGAGAATCCTTTGATAAATCGTCGATAATAGCCCGCTAGTCCGAGAAAAGAACGTACTTTAGACGGGTTCTTAGGTGTAATCTAACTCTTAACGGTTTCAATCTTCGCGGGATCGACGTGAATACCTTGGCTATTGACAATGTGACCAAGGAATTGAACCTCCTCCAGCCAAAATTCACACTTGGAGAACTTGGCATCGAGCCGATTCCATTGGAGTAGCTCGAGAACAAAACGTAGATGTTGCGCGTGTTCTGCTATTGACTTGGAATAGATCAAGACATCTTCGATGAACACGATGAAGAAACGGTCGAGATATAGTTTACACACGTGATTCATCAGATCCATGAAAACCGCGGGTGCGTTGGTTAAGCTAAAAGGCATAACAACGAACTCATAGTGGCCGTATCGAGTGCGAAAAGCGATTTTGGGCATATCTTCCTCTTGAATGCATAGCTGGTGATAGCCTGAGCGTAGATTGATTTTTGAGAAACACGTAGCACCTTGTAGCTGATCAAACAAATCATCAATGCGGGGCAGGGGATAGCGATTCTTGATAGTCAACTTATTCAATTCCCGATAGTCGATGCACATCCTGAACGACCCATCCTTCTTGTTGACGAAAAGGACTGGCGCCCCCCCAGGGAGAGGTGCTCGGGCGAATTAAGCCTTTATCAAGTAATTCCTGAAGATGACTCGAGAGTTCACGCATTTCAGATGGTGCGAGTCGGTAAGGAGCTTTGGCAACATGGTTGGCTCCAAGAATAAGGTCAATACGAAAGTCAATATCACGACTTGGCGGTAGTCCGGGAAGATCCTCAGGAAAGACGTTAGGAAATTCTTGAACCACTGGAACATCGTTCACACCAGGACTCCCTTTCTTTTCCTTCTCTGCTACTACAATGTTAGCCAAGAAATCTCTGTATTCCTTGCGGAGATACCTGCTAGCATGGACACATGACATGAGCTTGAGACCTTTTAAAGCAGTTTCGCCATAAACACATAATACATCACCATTCGCGAGCGAGAATCGAATCATCTTATCGAAGTACACAACTTCAGCATGGTTTTCGCGAAGAAAGTCCATTCCTACTATGACGTCAAACTTCCAAGTTGCATCGGACTAAGGTCGATTGGGAAGATGTGATTGTTGAGCTCAAGAGTACAATCACGAAGAACAAAATTGACAGCGACGGTCCTTCCAGTGGCAACTTCGACATCGAACGTCGAGGGGAGATGGGAGCGCATACGACTAAGAAGCTTCTCGAATTCAAACGACACAAAGCAGTTATCGGCTCCAGTATCAAACAAATATGAAGCATAAATACCATTCTCAAGGAACGTACCATTGACCACGTTGTTGTCAGCCTGGGCTTGGCGCACATTGATGTTAAAAGTTCTAGCGCGGGCGCCTTGTTGTTGTTGCTGTTGTGGCTGCTGTTGCTGAGGCTCTTGTTTCATAACCCTGTTTGGGCACATGTTCATGAAGTGGTTGGGATCACTACACGCGAAGCAGACTCTGGCGTTGATCGCGGGTGCCTGAGCCGCTTCTTGGCCTTGAGGAGCTGGAAACAGAGCTTGATGAGCAATGGCTTGGGCTGGTGCTTGTCGGGGACCAGTACGGCAGTTGGCAGTGAAGTGGCCGTATATATTGCAGTGCACACAAAATCAGTAGGCGATACCCACCGGGTGATGATAAGAGCATATTAGGCAGGCAGGGTGGGGACAAGTGTATGCACGCTTTGCAGGCGGTGCATAGAGAACTGGTGCTGATCGGTGCTGGGGCTGCTGCTGAGCCGGTACGGCTTGAAGTGGAGCAGCGGTGGTAGTGACAACACAATTCTTTTTGCTGGAGCTGTTGTTGTTGTTCTTCTTCTTGCGGCGTGAGGCCTTCGATGACTGAGTGGCGGTGGTTTCAGTGGGTGGTGCGATGGTAGCTTGATGCAGGTTCTTCGAAGTTTTATCCCAAAAACCAGCTTTGACTCGTTTGTCGTTGATTTCAGCGGCAAGCAAGTAAGTCTCTTCGATTGTTGCTGGCTTTGCGGAATGCATAAAATCCGCAAAACAGTCCGGTAGAGCTCGAATGTACTTCTTGATTGTCATGTCGGGCGTCTTCACTTGATCGGGACAGATGATGCTGAGCTGCTTAAAGCGAGCAGTCAGAGCTGCGTTATCTCCATCTTCTGCTGAATATGCCAGAATTCGTCCTCCACCTTTTGGCCTTCATGGGGAGGGCAAAATTCATCCATCATAATGGCCTTCTACTCTTCCCACGTCAGCTCATAGGCTGCGTCATTTCCGTGTTTGTTTCTCTCGGCCGTCCACCAGTCTAGTGCGCGGGACTGAAAGACGCCGATAGCGTTCAGAGTGCGGAGATTCTCAGGACATCCACTCTGGCGCAGAGTGACTTCGACGGAATCAAACCATTGAAACATAGACGTTGGGCCATCTTCACCAGTAAATTCCTTTGGACCACAAGCTTTGAACTGCTTGAAGCTGAAAGCAGTCTTGGGAGTAGCTTTTGGAGCTTCGGTTCTGGATTCCTCAGATGATTTGCTAACATTCTCGGAGATTTCACTCACGATCTGAGGCACAACCTTTGCCACTTGTTTAGCGACGATGGCAACAAGGCGTTTGTCTCTCTGCTCCTGATAACAAAGTCGTGGGTGACGGGGTCCAGATGAGGGTCCAGTTGACATTGTCTGCAATAGACAACGTCGTGGGTCTCAAACTTAACATAATCGAATCTCACCTCACACGTCTAATACTACTAAAGCTCAGGAACACAGTGAAACATGTATCACATAAACACATAGGCACATAATCACAGATTCAAATAAGCACAGAAGCACGTAAGGCACATAATCACTTAGCACAGAGGAACATAAAGCAGTAAGAATACAGAAACCTATCATTCAAAGTCTGCGAGCGTTCGAGAATAGCGATCGCGTATAACTTATCCGGTAGTATAGTGTACACGTGTAACATAGCATAAGGTCGTCCACAATGCAGCGATTTATCAGTGTTTTGAGGTAGATGAGCAGTGCGAATCGTGTGTGTCGATTAAAGCGAATAGCGAAAATCGAATAATTCACCCAAAATCACAACATACAAACAGGTAATACACACATAAACATATAAAATTGACAAATATTAGAGTCAGCAAATGCGGACTCAGAATTGAAACTCAAAAAAATCGAGAAATGGATCGTCTGCGGCTATTTAGACATTGACTACCCAAAGTAGTTCAACTATTCACAAGGACTGTCGGAACACACTTTGACCTTCGGGACTGTGCTTTCACCTCGAATCTGGGCGAATGGCACACATCCTTTTGGTTTCAGCGTGACTTTAAGTCGTTGGAGTCCGTCGAGACTTTGGTGAGAGTTTTGTAAAACCAGGTAAAGGTCGGAACAAGTCGTCAAGGTTTGGGTTTCACCCCTGACTTAATAACGCCGTTCCTGTTTTGATAGAATAAAAGAGGATTATGCGTCAAAGTATGGATTTCAGTTCAATGCAAATTCTCGTGTTTATAGATGGAAATGCGAGGCGAACAAGCAAATTGGTCGAGTGTTTACGGTTTTCACACCTAATCTCTGCCCAATCGCTCGTCCATTCTTTGAAAACTAAAGTGCAGTGATAGTGTAGCATAGGCGAGAATAGCGAGAAATAGCAGTAAGCTCGTACATAATCCCTACCGGATATGCACAAGTCGGTCTGTTGGTTCCTAACTATAGACTAGGTCATTTCTAAGACATCGACCCAGACTAGTTCGTGTCTTGCCTAATTCCCTATAGTTATGGCTCTGATACCAATCTGTCACACCCCAACTGATGGTGGAAAGATAGGGGCATGGCACTGAGCGAAACAGATTGTCCAGATGTTTCCATAACAACTATAATTACCAATTATTTAAAGCAACATATCCCATACTATGTCATAAAAGATAACATAATTATTACAGGCAAGATCTAGTCAATTGTTCTGTTCCGATAACTCAGATTTTTATTACAGACAGTTATTGTTGTTTCTAGACTCTGCCTAGCCTCGATTTCATCACACAGTAAGCTAAGCAAATAAGCATCCTAAGCACCTGTCACATACGTTAAAGTAAAAGTCAAAACACATACTGTAAAGGTGAGCATACAAGTTTAATAGATATATAATAGAGTTAGAAATCGTTACGCATAACCAGCACGTACACAGTGTAAAATGAGGCATGTTAGTTATCGACATGAACCTATCGATACCAATGACTGCGGATTGACTGCCCAAGGCAGTTCGTAATACACGCTCACCACTGTGAGCCATGTAACAAATTGTCCTTAACAACCCCTGAGTGAACAGGTGCTGAGTCCAAACTATAGTACTATCGTTGCTAAGGCAGGTAGACAACATTCCATGTGTAAAGATAACAAACAAGCATTCATTAAGTCATGTATAACATGCGGTAATTGGTTAGCGATTAAAGTATTGCGTAGTGTGTTTTATGTTATTTTAGAATAAGTAACGTATGTAACACCCAAAAGTGCGTAAAGCAAAAAGGGATCGAGTATACTCACAGTGGTTGATGGATTGAAGGGAGCGCTTAGAGCAGATAATAGCCGGAACAGTTATTGATAACATAAGCGAAAGTTGACACGTAAAAGGAACAGAGTGTCAGTGGGTCGAACAGCAGTCCGTTCGGGCAGCCGGTGGTTCGGGTGACAACTCGCTCGGAGTCCGATCGGGTGACCGTTCGAGTGGATTGTTTCTTCTTTTGGGAAAGATGTGTTTGTGTATGATGGTTTGACTTTTGAAGTTTTCGTTGTAGCATTTTGAAAACTTAGAAGTATCTCTACCTTTCAGGTCGATCGATCGAACAACCGTTCAATCGGGCGACAGTTCGATAGGTTGGGCACTTCCGCGAGAACAAGTTCACAGCAGGTTGTCACTTGATCGGACGGTTGTTCGATCGGGTGGCAACCCTTGTGCATTGAACACGTTGAAAGATTGTTTAAGTATTGAAATTTCAAAACACCACATAGTCGGATGATCGGTCGATCAGGTGGTAACCCGTTCGTATGGCAATCCGTTCGGTGTTCCAAACCTAAAAGTGGGGCCAAGGTGCAAGTCGTTCGGGTGGCCAGTCGTTCGGGTGGCTGTCCGTTCGGACGGCAGTCCGATCGAATGACACTCCATCCTGGTCGACCTGATCGTCTTCTTCCTTGGTCATTCTGGTAGTTTGTCATTTTATCGAGACGATTTGATATCGTTTTAGACAACAGAAACCTCGTCACGACTAAGTAACCTGATCGGACAGAAATCACCCAAATCCGGCTGGTTAACTGTTCGGGACGGTGTTCCATGTTTAGCTCGAAATCGGTTATCTCGTGGATAGAGTCCAGATCTTGAACCAACACATCAACATGCAAGAGTCGAAGGTTAGAACAAGCTCCGATTTTATCTGTTTTTGAGGCATTGAGTGTAAAAAAGTTGAAAGAAGGTTAGAAACCATCTTTCAATCCTTCTTTACCTTGAATATGTTTAGATCTATGTAAGATCTTTGTTTATTTGTGTGGAAATCGTTCGGATATAAGTTGTTCTTGGTGGATTAAAGCCAAAACATGAAGTTCATAAGAACAACATGATGACATCATCCTAGAACACCTCCAATCTAGCAATTTCTCGGTTAAATGTTAAGATTCAAAAGATAGAAAGGTGTAGGAGTGCGTGTAGATCAAGGAAGTACAAGATTTAGGTTGAGATCTTACTGGAATCACGATAAATCAAAGTAAAAAGTGAGATTGGAGTGCTGGTCGGACATGAGTGTGCGAAAGTGGTAAGTTTGATGTTGACAGGGGTATTTATAGGGTTTCCCAAAAAGGAAAGGGGAGGAGAGGGGCTGGCCGATCGAGTGGCAGCTCGATCGAACTGCTGGTCACTTGGTCGATTAGCCACTCGGTTTGAGTGTCCAGTGCAACGAGTTTTGCCGTTTCGATTTGCGAATGCGAGCGTTGCGATGCGATGCGATGGAGTTTCCTAGTCAAATTACTTTTAATCCCAACTACTATATCATCATACAATCATCCTTATTTCGTATTCGTTTAGCGTTTGATTTTGAGTTTCGATTGCGTTTCGATTAATCACCAAAACATAACATAAATAAACATGCACAAGTAACACATAAGGCACACACACACGTATAACAATATCCAGAAAGCGTAAATCGAGTTGCGAGTGCGATTGCGATAAGCGATAAAGCGATAAAACATGTGATAAACATCGAATAAACCTCGATTATTAATAAGTACTCCACATAATACAACTAACGTAAAGCATAAAATAGACTAATTATAAGTCAAAGAAGTCAAAATAGGAATGGAGCAAGGAGTGACAGATCACAATTAGCAATCTTGTCTTCCTTTGACTTTAATCTTGACTTTGACTTTCGAAAACACGGGGTGTTACACATCAGAAGGCCATGCACTCTCACTTTACCAAAAATGGTCCTCCCAAAGCAAGGCCTTCTTACCGAGACTGGAATCTTGCTAAACAGAAAAACCAAAAATTTTCAAACACAAACAGGTTTCAAGGAAAAACGAAAGTTTTTCCATCAAATGGAAGTGTTTCGGACACCAAAACTTGGAAACCTAAAATTCCTATTGGATCCCAGTCTTCGTGTTCGCAACCATCAACTTCTACCGCGTCACCAAAAACCACAATCAATGATAAAAGTTATATGATCTTTCACGAAGTTACCTACACAGATAGCGATGGTAAACTCAGGTCCACTATGGCCTGGGTTCCAGTGTCTAACTAATTCCGTTAAATGTGTAGGAATAACTATGGAGGGCTATCTTTAGACTCTAGTTTATTGATAGTGGTTGTTCTAGACACATGACGGAAGACATATCCCATTTGAGTGACATCAACATATTCGACGGAGAATGTGTCAACTTCGCTGGAGGAGAATCGGGGAGAATCACCATGAAAGGCACAGTAAAAAATGGCGTCCTCACCTTTTCAGATGTTAACTATGTCCCCGAGCTAAAGCACAGTCTACTGAGTGTATCACAGATGTGCGACAAAGGAATGGAAGTTCTCTTCACCAAGAGTGGTTGCGTTATTTTGAAACCAGGAATTATCATACCTGTAGACTAGTTTCTAGATTGAAGCTGAACAAAGAGGAAATGCTTACGTGATTGATATAAACAAAGCACCTACTGATCAAGTTACTTGTTTGTTTTCAGAAACTGCTAAACATGATGCTATGCTGTGGCACCGTCGGTTGGGTCACCTGAACACGAAAAAATTGAACCGGTTAGCAAACGGAGGTCTCGTCAGGAACTTGCCAATCAAGGATTTCATGCAAATAGAGAAATGTGAAGCATGTGCTAGAGGAAAGCAGCATCGAAGGGCTCACAAGTCAAAACCTGTTCACACCACTTCAAAGGTGTTGGAACTGCTGCATATGGATTTATTTGGCCCGGTCAATGTACTCAGTATAGGAGGAAATGCTTATTGTTTAGTCATCACAGATGATTTTTCTCGTTTCACTTGGGTATTCTTCTTGGAGCAGAAAAGCGAGACAACTGGTTTAATCAAGAAATTTGTAATACTCATGGAAAATCAGTCAAATGAACGTGTAAAGTTTATTCACTGTGACAATGGAACATAATTCAAGAATGCCAAGCTGAATGAGTTTTGTGCCCTAAAAGGAATCGACCATCAATACAGTACAGCAAGATCTCCTCAACAGAATGGAGTTGTAGAAAGACGTAATCGCACTCTTATCGAAGCTGCTCGCACAATTCTGATAGATTCAGAACTTCTACTAATATTCTAGACAGAAGCAGTGAACACCGCCTTCTACATTCAGAATCATGCCTTGATCAACAAATGTCACATGAAAACTCCTTATGAGATAGTGGAAGGTCAAAAACCCTCAGTGCAACACTTTCGTACTTTCGGCTGTCCGTGTGTACTTCTTCTCATGGATTCTAGAGGAAATTTGAAGCTCGAGTAGATCCATGCTATTTCATTGGACACGCTAAGAATACCTCATATCGTGTGTGCAACAAGGTCAAGAAGCAGGTTGTGGAAGCATATCATGTGGATTGGCTGGAAGAAAATCCAAAAGATGCTCGCATTGGACCTGATTGGCTATATGACTATTCCTCCTTATTTAAATCATTTCCTATTTTGTCTGATGAAGTTGTTGATGCAGGAGTTTCAGCTGCAGAGATGCCTAATCCCTTTGAAGATGAAGATGAGGATGTGCCCCTGCAAAATTTAATCAAGAAACTCACTGTGAATCCATCAGGATTTGACACCGAAACTACAGAACAACATCACTCTTCCACTGTTCAGGAGCCGATTCCTGAACCTTCAGCATCTACCCCTTATGGTGAAGTTAGCAACACTGAAGTCTCTGCAGTTCCGCCAAACGTTCAAGGAGCTTCTTTGTTTCAAGAAGCAATTCCATCAGACCGTACTGTAGATCCTCGCGTGATCAACACCGCTGCACTAAATGAGGGGGACCCAACTGGAATAGCATCAAGAAGCTTTTCAAATCTGCAACCTAACCTACAAGTCCCTACAACAGCAATTCCACAGCGTGTTCAGAAAAGTCACCCAATCACGAATGTCATTGGTCCAGTATCTGCTGGTGTTTAGACCCACAGCAAATCTGGAGACATCAACTCGTGCTTATACTCTTGCTTCATATCACAATTTGAGCCTAAAAACATTAATGTTGCTTTGGAGGAACCTGGAAGGGTTGATGCAATGCATGAAGAGCTCAATCAGTTCGAACGACTTGGAGTATGGAAGCTTGAAAAGCTGCCTCAAGGAAAACAAGCTCTTGGCACACGATGGGTATTTCGTAAGAAGCAAGATGATTCTGGTGTGATCGTAAGGAACAAGGCGTTTTTCATTAAACGTGTTGACAAGGACATCATCCTAGTTCAAATATACGTTGATGACATCATCTTCGGATAGACAAATGATGCACTTTCCAAGGAATTTGAAGAGGTCATGAAGAGGAAGTTCGAGATGAGTTCCTTAGGAGAGATGACAATGTTTTTTGGCCTGCACGTCCATCAGAATAATCAAGGAATCTTGACTCACCAGAGTAAATATGTAAATGATGTTCTTGCAAAGTTCAGCATGACAGACTCAAAGCCAATAGACTCCCCAATTGTAGAACGGCCGTTGTTGACTGAGGATCCAGAGGGAAGTCCTGTTAATCAGACATTGTATCGATCCATGATTGGTTCACTAATGTACTTGACCGCAAGTCGGCCAGACATTCTGTACGCCGTTTGTCAGTGTGCTCCTTATCAGGCTAACCCTAAACTCTCTAATCTAACTGCTGTTAAAATAATTTTTAGATATTTGAAGGGAGCTCCTAAACTCGGACTCTGGTATCCCATAGATTTGAACTTTGATCCGTTTTCCTTTCCAGATAGCAACATTGGAGGGACAAACGTGGATACGAAATCTACATCAACTGGCTACCAGTTCTTGGGAGATAGACTCATTTCTTGGCAGTATAAGAAGCAGCAAACAGTGTCTCTCTCCACAGCGTAAGCAAAGTATGTTGCAGCATCTGCCTGCTGCTCCCAGGTTCTTTGGATGGAACAACAGCTAGAGGATTATGGTTTGACTTATCTTGATACAACCATTTATTGTGATAATGATGCCGCTATCGAGATCACTAAAAACCCTGTTTTCACTCCAAAACCAAGCACATTGACATCAAAATTCATTTTATACGAGATTGCTTTGACAGAGATCTTATTAAACTTGAACAGATCCATATTGATGCTAACACAGCGGATCTTTTTACAAAACCTGTCAGCATCTCTAGGTTCAATGTGCTTGTAGACCTCTTGAAAATGATACGCTTCACCGACTGAGCAAAAAAAAAACCTTTAATGTATATAATAAATAAAGGGGTTTTATGAATAACGGTATCTCATCCGGTAAGTTTGGGCATAAAGTATTCTACTTTTGCACAAATTTACGGGGAGAAAAGCTGCTGGGAAATGAAATGAATTTTCGTTAATCTGTTCGAGAACGATTTGATCCTGTGGCAGTCTTCCCATGATAGGATCTACAACAATGTGTTGATAGGTCTAACGCTTGAAAAGAAAAAATAGGCCAAAGTGATACAAACATAATGGACTGGACATCTCATGGGTAACAGATCAACGGTGTATGATTTCATGGTCTTAAATCCTGTGTTGATAGATAGCCAACTTCTAAGGTTTCGGGTCTTTAGGTTGATTAATCATCCGGGATATCAGGGTTGTCCCTCTGTTGCATCCAGACTATATGCAAATTTGGGCACAGTTAGGATATCTTACAAAAGAGCCACAAAAGGGCCAAAACCTGAAAACGGAAGAAAGTTCACTAAAAAGAGAATTCGGTGTGCTATTAAAGCCAAATCCGTACTGTTAAAGATATCTGTCTCGCCCTCGTCAGAACTTCCCTAGTGTCTCTGCTGTACAAAAGTACTGACCTGTTCACCAGGAAGTCTGGCGTTGAAAACTTAAGGATGATCTCAGTATACTCACCTGCTACGGTGAACTGTTGTGCTTACCTTGATCGCGGGGGTATGCATTGAAATGGGACACACTGATGTTTCAGTATAATTCTACCTAAAGCGGATCACAAAGCTAAAAGTTGATGTTTGGGCGGTATATTTAAGAGGACAAACATATTAACAATCGCGTGGACTAGTTTAAGTAGGCAAAGAGCTGAAAAGTGTTCCTTAATCTGTTCGAGAACGATTTAATCCCGTGGCAGTCTTCCCATATTTACCCTAGTGTTAGTATAATTTTCCTATATTATTATATTATTACATTTGTGTAACACCTCGAAAATTCACGTCCTATAATGTGTTGACACGTGTCATAAAGTTTGAACGTGTGAAAGAATGTTATAAAAGGACGAAAGTTGACAAACATGGAAAGTATATGATTATACGGATTCTAAGTGTCAACAGTGAATAAATATACTTCATAATAACCCTATATGATGTTTATAACATCAAACGAATAAATCATGGATCATACGAAGCTAAAAGTGAGAGATTACAAACTACAGGGGTTAAATGTGTCAACATGTTAAAGATATACCTCTGAGTGACCTTTTGACAAACCCGAAGCTTTGTAAATGTTAATTATGCTCACTAGAATACACGATTAAAATTTCATAAAGTTTCGTCAACGTATGAGAAAGTTGTGATCAAATTCGTGTGCGACGGGTTAAAGTGTCAACGTTGAAAGTTAGGCCTTTTCGGGTAACAATACAGTTAACCGGGGACTTAACAAAGTGGGTATATGTCTTGAAGCCCTTATAGATCAATAACGGGGGTTCATAATGCAAGAAACAAGAGTCTGTACAAAGTTTGAAGAGCCAAGGACCTAAACTGCAATTAACAAAAGTGTGTTGGATGATCATAGGGGCTCGCGTAGCGCGAGCTTATAGGCTCAGGCAGTCGCGCTACGCGACTGCCATATCTGGACAGAAACTGATTTTGTTTGATTTCTTGTCTGGTGCAGCCCTTGTAACCTCATTTTCGACTTGCCTCTTCATACTTGACCCCTAAACAACCCCTAGAGCAACTAGGACACTTGTTGATTAGTTGTGGTTGGATTGTAGACTTAGATGTCAAAGATTTGTGGTGTTTAAAACACTATAAAAGGGCCTTAGTAGCAACATTTCAATCACACCTTCATCTGCAATTGAGGAGCCTATCTGGAGCTTCAAAGCAGACCCAAGCCCTTCCTAATCAAGCTTAGGACCTTGGTAAGTTTGCTAAACCTTTCTTGATTAAGTTTTAGCTTAGTTTTAGCTTAAAAGTCAAACCGTCGTAATTAACGGTTGACTTAACGATTAATCACTAATGGTCCAGTGATTAGTCGAATCAAAAGTAGTTTTAGAATGGTATTTATGTGGGTAATGAAACCCCAAAAGGGTTTCCCCTGATCACCATCCTAAGCAGGGCAAATGTCGGGTCAAACCTTTACTTAAAAAGTCAACATAATGCTTGAAATGTCGTTTATGCATAATTAGCTATCTAGAACATATATAACCTGTTTGAACATTTTTATAACTTAGTAATTAGTGTAAGAACATGTCTAAACATGTTCAACCCGACTATTTCCTGTTTAGACCCGGTTCGGAACCGAAAGTCACATAGTTTGACTTTCACTTTGACTTTCAGTTCTGACCCGTTTAGGTATGTTTTAGAAATACCTTAGAGCTTCATTTGGACCAGGTTACATGCTAGTATAACCCTCTGTGATTATACACCTTGGTTCATTAGTTATCCGATTAATACGCATGATTCCGTTAATCGCTCATATGTTGACCATTATGCCCTTATTACCTTAAAACGTGATTTAAGAAAATGTAAAAGTGTAGAAACCTTAGTTACTGATATATAAACTTGTATGCAAAGTTTGACATCAGTTTGACTTGTAGATTAAGAGTTATGCTCATTGTCGCTAAATTAAAGTTTTATGTTAACAAAATGGCGTAATTAGCGTATAGCCTAGTTAAACATACTTTTTGATATCAAATATTTTACCCACTGATGTTATATATTATTTTGGGATTTTTAAAGATTTTTAATTAATTTTAGGCCGAGCATAACTAGTAGTCGTAGGCTTAATCCGGTAATTGTCGGTTTTGCCCTTACGGGCCATAAAATGAGTTTTACTTATCTAAACGACTCCAAACCTTTTGCTACTGATCACATATGATTAATAAATTATTTTAAGCCTTCTGGAAATATAAAAATATCAGATTTAAGTATCGAACCCGGAAATGGCCTTTAATCGCCTTATTTAGCGTTATTAACGCATAGTATGTCTTAAAAATCATATTGGACATACCCGGGTTGATACCTACTGATATATGAGGCAAATTATGATATTTTAACAGTAAGCAAAGGTTGATTAACTCAGACTTCGTTTTTGAGCTTTTCGGCTTATGTGAAATTACCAAAATACCCCTACGGGGCATAGTTTGGTCAAAGATGATAAATTTCACATATATGCTTTAGCCTACTGTTATAACTCATCAAATTGAGTATGTTTGCTGTTTACATTAGACCTGTAACTCAGTTAAACATTTAAACTCTTTTACAACCTTTAAAATGACCAAACTACCCCTACGGGGCATAGTTTGTGTTTAAATTCGTTTCGGGCATAATGAAAGACATCTTACTGATGTCACAACATATTTGAGGCATAATTAACTTAGGAAACCTGTAGATGGCTCTAATGAATACCCGTTACGCTTGTTACGCGTTCGGTTCGGTTTATGTAACAAGTTTACATAAATTAGCCGAGATGGGTCAAACCTTATTGGTTTTATCTCAAAATCCAGAATGTGTTTAGTTTACCCATATTATACAAGTCTCCAAACTTGTCGGGTCTAAAACACATTCTATTCCGGTCTTCGCTTAATAGTGCGTACGAACCGTATCTTCCAGTTAGACTAACCGGTCTAAGCTTAATTAAAGACCCGTTAGCATTCTAATTAATTATTTATACCATCATTCCAGACTAGAGCTTTCCGGTAAATTGTACCTACGCTTACTTAAGTGACTACGGCTGAGTTATTAGATTCTTGCTATTTTAAGACAGGAGCTAGCTCAGGTAAATACTCTTAACCTATTTTCCCAATACGGGCTTGAAATACGGTATAACGATACCGTAAATACTCTTAACTTATTTTCCCTATACGGGCTTGGAATACGGTATAATGATACCGCTTGGTCGGGTATTGAATATTTAATCTTAATGAAGGTTAAATTATTGAGGTAACCCGGTTTAATCTGTATTGTTTGAAATAAAAGCCTTAGGGGTTAATGACCATGTCCTGGATATCCTTGACATCATTGTGTTATAAAATGGCCACGTCTTATGCACGGGGTGTAGGCGTACACCTGACAGTTGCATAAGGGAAACAGTATCTCACTCTCTTGTGGGCCTATACTTGTGGCGTGTCTGTTAATCTTGACTCGGTTTCTACATCGGGCCCTGAACGTACAACGAACATGTAAATCTGTATACAAGGTTATAACTATAATTGTTCCAAGTATAAAAAGATTAATTTTGCCTCTGTGCATTTTAATCAAAGTGTCAATATATTTTGTGCCATGTGCATCCAAACCAATTTTCAATCATTTTCCAAAATGAGTCGGTTGAGTGTATTTACCAGTGAAAACTGACGTATTTTCCAAAAAGGGTTAAGTGACAGGTACTGAACATAATTGGCTGGAAGCTCAGGGCGCTAATAAGGAAATCTTGCAAGTTATAGGCGTCTAAAGTCTGTTGAACAAATGATATGTTTTAAGATCCGCCTGTGGATCCTTTACTTCCGTTGTAATATTGAATATTACTTTATATACGGAAAAGTAATAATATTTATCTTTTGCTTCCGCTGTGCATTTATATATTGTGTTGTTTGACTATTATGTTGCCAACCATGATGTCACGATACTCCCCACCGGGCCCACCGGTGACACGTGGAAAAGTCGGGGTGTGACAGGTTGGTATCAGAGCCAACACTTAGTGAATTAAACACTAGCCTTTTGTGTTTAATCTCAGTTACACAATTTCACATATCTAAACTTCTGAGTCTAGACTTAACATAGGAATAATCTCAATCCAAATCTGGAAATTGCACTTCAAAATTTTTATTGGATACGTCGCCAAGCAAAGAAGCTGTAATAAGAATTCTCCACATCTGGAGCCTGGAAATGCTGAGCTTTGTACCGCGACCAGGATGAAACGTGCAACCACGGAGAAAGCATTCAGGAATTGAATGAAGAAGAAACTCCTTTTGCTGAAGAACGTTTCCGTATATAGTCCTTATAAGGACATATTTATCATTCAGTCCCTCCGAGGACGACATTATTCTTTTGAAGTCCCATTTAGGGCAACCCTATATTTGTTTAAATTTCAAAGGAACGATTAAGTTTAAAAAATATATATATATATATATATATTCCTATATTATAAGATCTACCATTATAATAAAATGGCAAAATCTAAAAGGACAAGACCTAGCTTCGGGTCATATTAAGACCGGCCAAGATGACAGTTCCTCAATTTAGATTTTGATCCTTAATAACATTCCTTTTACAAGATCTACCATTATAATAAAGGGGCAAAAATCTAAAAGGACAAGACCTAGCTTCGGGTCATATTAAGACCGGCCAAGATGGCAGTTCCTCAATGTAGATTCAGATCCCTATTAACAAGTTCAATTTAGGAATTTTTCTGCGTTAAATATTAATAAGAATCTTAAAAGTAAAACCTAGCCTTCGGGTCATTTTAAGACCGGGCCAAGATGGTAAGACCTGTTTAAAAGATTCGAATCCCTGTTAACATCTATAAATATGTTAACACTCCTGACAGATGTGATTCGTTGGGAATCACACACGTAATTAAGGATTCTTCAAAAGATTCCTAACCCAGTTTAATGATCCCTAAATCCTGGGTTTACATCATCAATTAAAATGATCATATTTTAACCATACGTGGTAATAAAATGCCTACGGGCCTTGCTCATTTCTACATGAGCCAAAGTACAGTGGTAGCAATGACTCCCTGTCAGAAAAAAGGTAATGAACTAGGTTCAAACCTCCAGGCTTTGATTCTCTGAAATCATGGCTTATAAATTAAACTTGTCTACGTGACTAGGCCATTTGTGCTATGATTAAAACCTTAATGCCTCGATTCTCTGAAATCATAGAGCAAAATTTATAAATGTCCTTGTGACCAGGCCTATTGTGCCAGTATACCTTAATGTTATGATTCCTTGAAATCATAGGTTAAATAAAAATGTCCACGAGACTAGGCCTTTTGTGCCACAAATAAAACTGTTATTTTTTTATAATTAGGATAAATTATTATAGAAATCCTAAATAAACATGATAAATAAATTAACCAAATGTGGCCTCTGTTTACCATGGTTAACGAATTTCCCTAAGGGGCAATTCCATAATAAACTCCCAAATAAACTATTGCCCTTGTTTTCTGCAA
This sequence comes from Helianthus tuberosus, assembly GCA_030545235.1. Classification (NCBI taxonomy): domain Eukaryota; kingdom Viridiplantae; phylum Streptophyta; class Magnoliopsida; order Asterales; family Asteraceae; genus Helianthus; species Helianthus tuberosus. Next base: position 56,601 of record JARYGA010026270.1, read on the forward strand.
CAGTTAAATTGTAATGGCTAACTCAGACGAGGGTAATAGCCATCCAGTGGAGCCAAATGTGAACGCCCAGATTACGTTAACGGGTGCCGAATTAAAAGCGATCATAGACGACGCTGTTACACAGGCTTTGGATAGGCAGTATGAGGAATACAGTGGTACTCGAAGTAGGACCCACTCTACACAGCCTTCAAAGCCTAAAACACACTCTGAAGCTCACATCAAGCCACCTCCCAAGAAAGATGATCCCAAGAATGGAGATGACGATCGTCGCTCCTCGAACCATCACAGTGATCCGTCTCAACAAATCATACTGAATAAAGGACCCCGTGATAAGGGTTGCTCCTACAAGTACTTTGTGTCATGTAAACCCCGGGAGTTTACAGGGGAGAAAGGAGCCATTGACTGTATGACATGGCTGGACGAGATGGATACTATTGTGGATATCAGCGGATGCGCTGAGAGGGATGTAGTGAAGTATGCATCCCAATCATTCAAGGGAGAGGCACTAGCATGGTGGAAGTCTCTCATTCAAGCTACGGGGAAGATCCCTTTGTACGAGATGACTTGGGATCAGTTCGTTGCTCTTATCAAAGAAAATTATTGTCCTCAACATGAAGTTGAGAAGATTGAGACTGAATTCTTGACATTAGTCATGGAGAACTTAGATTGTCAAGCATACCTTACAAATTTCAATACCAAGTCTCGATTGGTTCCTTATTTGATCACACCGGAACCCAAGAGAATTGCTCGCTTCATAGGGGGTTTAGCCCCAGAAATAAAAGCCAGTGTTAAGGCTTCAAGACCTACTACATTCAGGTCAGTGGCAGATCTGTCGCTATCTCTCACACTCGATGTGGTTAGAAACAAGGCTGCCAAAGTCTCGGAAGACGGAAAGCGTAAAAGGGAGGATGAGAATTCCCATCACTCCGATAGGAAGAGGAACTCTGAAGATAAGAAGAGTTTCGGGTTTAAGAGAGACAGCCAGCAGTCGGGAGAGAAGACCATGTGCGAAACTTGTAAGAAATACCATCTTGGGAAATGCAGATTTGAATCTCAGCCTCTACCGTGTGGAATGTGCAAGTCTAGGGAACATAAAACCCTGGATTGCAAGAAGTTGAAAGATGCAACCTGTTATGGTTGCAACGAGAAGGGGCATATCAAGACCAACTGCCCTAGGAATCAGAAGAAGCCCGAGTAGGCCAAGAGAACAAATGCATGAGTTGTCAGGATGAACGCCCAAGAGATGGTGCAGAATAAAAATAGTATAATATGTACCTTTCCTTATCAAGCAGTTATGCAGAAACTTATTTGATATTGGCACATATAAATATATTATGAATGATAAAGGTTGAGAACTGTTGTCTCCACCTGATTAAGACTCCGGTCATTTAATGCACGGTTGGAAGTGACCGATGTTACTTTAGAAAATGCTCCAACAAATCCTATATTGATATTTAATATCTATTAGAAATCACTCTTTCTAATACCCTTATAGCAAACTTTTGGTTGCATACATAAGGACTCAATATAGTGATAAAAATCGATGGTTGCCTCGAAAAATCAAGCCCATGTCGTGGGTGATAAGAAGCAATTAATTATCAAGACTCCTTATGAGACAAGTCTCATAATTACAGGTATCTGTACGAGTAATTAATATTAAACAAAAAAAAATGGTGGAACTGGCCGTCCCCGGATTCGAACCTGGGTCTAGGCCGGCCGCACCCTTTCGCGCGCCTAACCAACTGAGCTAGGTGCCTAGTTTGTGAAAATCTCCATTCTAATTAAATATAAGCACTTGTATAATAAACTTCCTTATCATTTATCAATAATAATTTCTGCTAAGTGTCCTGTTTTCAATACAGGCAATAATAAATCTTCATGAACCATAAACTTAGCAAAATTTTTATTATCATCCACAAGGTATAACTTACCAAGGAAACCATAGTAAACGATGCTTCTAGTATCGGCAAGGAATACTTCCGAAAATCTAAGAGTACTCTTTCTTCGCATAGAGTACGACAACATATGTTATTTTAATTATTTTTCTCATTGTTTTCTATCGCCTGCGAATACCAAACTATGTTTGATAAAAGTGTCATATGAGGATTGGCGTATCCTAGTGTGTCCCATAGATTATTTCCATGTCTGATCAGCATGGAGGTTTAATACATGGAACCCTAAGATATCCCAATGATCATATTGTACTAAAGTCGACTAGTAGTATTCAAAGAAGATATCCAAAAATGGAATTTTTTTCAAGTAAATGTTCCCGATTAAGGAATTCGGGGACTTATAACATAAAGGTGTCACTCATTTGACACGAATAATGATGGATGAACTGGAGCCTGAGATATGGAAAATCTCTGTAGCCTCCTTGTATCTTAATTATCTTCTCATAAGTTATCCCTGCTTACCTCCTGGAAGGCAAGTAGAATTAAGATTTGTATCCCGCCGTGGGCTGGAATATTATGAAAACTCCATATCGAATATGGAAAAAAAAAATATCGAAACCCTGATTTAGTAAGTTTTAAGATATAGGCACATATAGCCTGACTCAATCTTCTGAGGGTTTTATATTGTTAAATAAGAAAGACGGTTCATATTGCTTATGCATACATGCCGCAACTCCAATTAGGCAACGATTAAGAATTTGCCATCAGCTACCCAGGATCTAAGGGCAAAATTATTGGTGGATAGGCTTGAAAAAGTCCGTAGCCACCCATGTAGCTAAATGCTTGACATGTGCGCAAGTCAAAGCCGAGCATCAAAAGCCGTCAGGCTAGCTACAACAGCCTGAACTTCCTACGTGGAAGTGGGAAATGGTAACTATGGATTTTATTACCAAGTTACCCAAGACGAGGAAAGGAGTAATGCGGGTTGGTAAGAAAGGCAAACTAAGCCCGAGATATATAGGACCTTTCGAGGTTATTGAACGTGTCGGGTCAGTTGCCTATAAGTTGAACTTACCGGAAGAGCTCAGTGGAATTCACAATGTGCTCCACATCTGCAATCTGAAGAAGTGTTTCGCTGACGAATCACTGGTTATACCACATACAGATGTGCATATAGACGCGAGCTTGAAGTTTGTAGAAAAACCTTTGTCGATTTAGGATCGACAGGTAAAGAAGCTTCGAAGAAAGCATGTACCTATTGTTAAGGTCAAATGGGATGCCCGTAGTGGTCCCGAATTCACGTGGGAGGTTGAATCCACGATGAAAGAAAAGTACCCTTACTTATTTCAGTAAATCTCGGGTCGAGATTTATTTTAAGGGGGTGAGGATGTAACACCTCGAAAATTCACGTCCTATAATGTGTTGACACGTGTCATAAAGTTTGAACGTGTGAAAGAATGTTATAAAAGGACGAAAGTTGACAAACATGGAAAGTATATGATTATACGGATTCTAAGTGTCAACAGTGAATAAATATACTTCATAATAACCCTATATGATGTTTATAACATCAAACGAATAAATCATGGATCATACGAAGCTAAAAGTGAGAGATTACAAACTACAGGGGTTAAATGTGTCAACATGTTAAAGATATACCTCTGAGTGACCTTTTGACAAACCCGAAGCTTTGTAAATGTTAATTATGCTCACTAGAATACACGATTAAAATTTCATAAAGTTTCGTCAACGTATGAGAAAGTTGTGATCAAATTCGTGTGCGAGGGGTTAAAGTGTCAACGTTGAAAGTTAGGCCTTTTCGGGTAACAATACAGTTAACCGGGGACTTAACAAAGTGGGTATATGTCTTGAAGCCCTTATAGATCAATAACGGGGGTTCATAATGCAAGAAACAAGAGTCTGTACAAAGTTTGAAGAGCCAAGGACCTAAACTGCAATTAACAAAAGTGTGTTGGATGATCATAGGGGCTCGCGTAGCGCGAGCTTATAGGCTCAGGCAGTCGCGCTACGCGACTGCCATATCTGGACAGAAATTGATTTTGTTTGATTTCTTGTCTGGTGCAGCCCTTGTAACCTCATTTTCGACTTGCCTCTTCATACTTGACCCCTAAACAACCCCTAGAGCAACTAGGACACTTGTTGATTAGTTGTGGTTGGATTGTAGACTTAGATGTCAAAGATTTGTGGTGTTTAAAACACTATAAAAGGGCCTTAGTAGCAACATTTCAATCACACCTTCATCTTCAATTAAGGAGCCTATCTGGAGCTTCAAAGCAGACCCAAGCCCTTCCTAATCAAGCTTAGGACCTTGGTAAGTTTGCTAAACCTTTCTTGATTAAGTTTTAGCTTAGTTTTAGCTTAAAAGTCAAACCGTCGTAATTAACGGTTGACTTAACGATTAATCACTAATGGTCCAGTGATTAGTCGAATCAAAAGTAGTTTTAGAATGGTATTTATGTGGGTAATGAAACCCCAAAAGGGTTTCCCCTGATCACCATCCTAAGCAGGGCAAATGTCGGGTCAAACCTTTACTTAAAAAGTCAACATAATGCTTGAAATGTCGTTTATGCATAATTAGCTATCTAGAACATATATAACCTGTTTGAACATTTTTATAACTTAGTAATTAGTGTAAGAACATGTCTAAACATGTTCAACCCGACTATTTCCTGTTTAGACCCGGTTCGGAACCGAAAGTCACATAGTTTGACTTTCACTTTGACTTTCAGTTCTGACCCGTTTAGGTATGTTTTAGAAATACCTTAGAGCTTCATTTGGACCAGGTTACATGCTAGTATAACCCTCTGTGATTATACACCTTGGTTCATTAGTTATCCGATTAATACGCATGATTCCGTTAATCGCTCATATGTTGACCATTATGCCCTTATTACCTTAAAACGTGATTTAAGAAAATGTAAAAGTGTAGAAACCTTAGTTACTGATATATAAACTTGTATGCAAAGTTTGACATCAGTTTGACTTGTAGATTAAGAGTTATGCTCATTGTCGCTAAATTAAAGCTTTATGTTAACAAAATGGCGTAATTAGCGTATAGCCTAGTTAAACATACTTTTTGATATCAAATATTTTACCCACTGATCTTATATATTATTTTGGGATTTTTAAAGATTTTTAATTAATTTTAGGCCGAGCATAACTAGTAGTCGTAGGCTTAATCCGGTAATTGTCGGTTTTGCCCTTACGGGCCATAAAATGAGTTTTACTTATCTAAACGACTCCAAACCTTTTGCTACTGATCACATATGATTAATAAATTATTTTAAGCCTTCTGGAAATATAAAAATATCAGATTTAAGTATCGAACCCGGAAATGGCCTTTAATCGCCTTATTTAGCGTTATTAACGCATAGTATGTCTTAAAAATCATATTGGACATACCCGGGTTGATACCTACTGATATATGAGGCAAATTATGATATTTTAACAGTAAGCAAAGGTTGATTAACTCAGACTTCGTTTTTGAGCTTTTCGGCTTATGTGAAATTACCAAAATACCCCTACGGGGCATAGTTTGGTCAAAGATGATAAATTTCACATATATGCTTTAGCCTACTGTTATAACTCATCAAATTGAGTATGTTTGCTGTTTACATCAGACCTGTAACTCAGTTAAACATTTAAACTCTTTTACAACCTTTAAAATGACCAAACTACCCCTACGGGGCATAGTTTGTGTTTAAATTCGTTTCGGGCATAATGAAAGACATCTTACTGATGTCACAACATATTTGAGGCATAATTAACTTAGGAAACCTGTAGATGGCTCTAATGAATACCCGTTACGCTTGTTACGCGTTCGGTTCGGTTTATGTAACAAGTTTACATAAATTAGCCGAGACGGGTCAAACCTTATTGGTTTTATCTCAAAATCCAGAATGTGTTTAGTTTACCCATGTTATACAAGTCTCCAAACTTTTCGGGTCTAAAACACATTCTATTCCGGTCTTCGCTTAATAGTGCGTACGAACCGTAACTTCCAGTAAGACTAACCGGTCTAAGCTTAATTAAAGACCCGTTAGCATTCTAATTAATTATTTATACCATCATTCCAGACTAGAGCTTTCCGGTAAATTGTACCTACGCTTACTTAAGTGACTACGGCTGAGTTATTAGATTCTTGCTATTTTAAGACAGGAGCTAGCTCAGGTAAATACTCTTAACCTATTTTCCCAATACGGGCTTGAAATACGGTATAACGATACCGTAAATACTCTTAACTTATTTTCCCTATACGGGCTTGGAATACGGTATAATGATACCGCTTGGTCGGGTATTGAATATTTAATCTTAATGAAGGTTAAATTATTGAGGTAACCCGGTTTAATCTGTATTGTTTGAAATAAAAGCCTTAGGGGTTAATGACCATGTCCCGGATATCCTTGACATCATTGTGTTATAAAATGGCCACGTCTTATGCACGGGGTGTAGGCGTACACCTGACAGTTGCATAAGGGAAACGGTATCTCACTCTCTTGTGGGCCTATACTTGTGGCGTGTCTGTTAATCTTGACTCGGTTTCTACATCGGGCCCTGAACGTACAACGAACATGTAAATCTGTATACAAGGTTATAACTATAATTGTTCCAAGTATAAAAAGATTAATTTTGCCTCTGTGCATTTTAATCAAAGTGTCAATATATTTTGTGCCATGTGCATCCAAACCAATTTTCAATCATTTTCCAAAATGAGTCGGTTGAGTGTATTTACCAGTGAAAACTGACGTATTTTCCAAAAAGGGTTAAGTGACAGGTACTGAACATAATTGGCTGGAAGCTCAGGGCGCTAATAAGGAAATCTTGCAAGTTATAGGCGTCTAAAGTCTGTTGAACAAATGATATGTTTTAAGATCCGCCTGTGGATCCTTTACTTCCGTTGTAATATTGAATATTACTTTATATACGGAAAAGTAATAATATTTATCTTTTGCTTCCGCTGTGCATTTATATATTGTGTTGTTTGACTATTATGTTGCCAACCATGACGTCACGATACTCCCCACCGGGCCCACCGGTGACACGTGGAAAAGTCGGGGTGTGACAATTTGTGTCAAATAGGTGCTTGGTAGGTTGATTCGTTGATTTTGAAGGGGGTATCTTGCTATCTTGAAAAGTTGATAAAATAATAATAAAAATTAGATCTGGATGGCCCACCATCTCGGATGGGACCCATCAGGAATTGACCTAGTCAAAGACTGAACAGGCCCATCATCTCGGACCAAGCATCCGAGATGGGCCTGGCCCATAAGCCCATCTGAAGTATTTAATGCAAAAAGGTCAATGGTCCGAAACACAATTTCGAACCATCTTGGATTGAGCATTAAGTATTCTTTCTCAACTTTCCTTATCTCGGACAATATCAGACGATACCGGACTCATTCTGGACTCGGATGATCTCGGATTGAAAGATCATCATCTCGGATGATCTCGGATTAGCAGGCTACCATCTCGGATGATCCCGAATGGAATGACTATGTCATTTCGGATGAAGAGGTCCATCTGAGATGAACTTTCATCATTCCGGACCTTGACCAGCAATGAGCTGACCCTTTTGACTTGAACCTTTTTGAACTGAACCTTTGACCTGCTAATCTGAACTGATGGACTATGTTTGAACCCTGTTCTTGACATGTTTGCTTATGTTTCAACCTTTTGCTGTATTGACTTTGTTAACTCGTCATCAACTTCAAATATAAGTTGATACTTAGCCAAAAACAAGCTAACGTTTGAAAGCTATGTGCAGAAAAATGGCAGGCGCTATGTTGCAAGCAGGAAATCAACGACAATTGGAACTAGAATTATTTCATAATCAAGCAGGCTACTTGTCGGATCCTCTAGCAGATCAAATGGAGTTATTTGGATCTCTCATACGGGGTCTAAACAATTTCCCCATCACACACGCTTTATGAGGAGAACCAGTTATATGCAACAGTGGTATCAACGCATTCTGGAATACCGCAAAGATCAACAGACAAGGAGCAGGATCAATCGAAGCAACTGTCCAAAAGACGAAGATCATTGTGACTGAGGCGATAATGCTAGAAGTATTAAGATTGGGAGATCAGCCACACCATCCAACTTCTTACGATCAGACCAGAGTTCAAGCTGCACTTAGAAGGATGAGCTATCAAGGTGGATATCCAACAGTTCTGAAGAAACTGTTTCCACCATATTGGAGGTTATTGGTACACTTCTTCCTGCAATGCATTGCAGAAAACAAAGGCGGTTTCGATCAACTCAATATGACACAAACATCTGCGATCGTTGCATTGGTGAATGGATGGGATTTCAATTTTTCTGCGTTTATCTTTGATAATATGAAGAAGATGCTCGAAGATCCGAAAAGGAAGATTTTCATGCTGTATCCAAGATTTATTCAGATGATTCTTGACAATCGATACCCAATGGGGTCGAGCTGCTTTGAGAATGCTTGTAGAAACAAACGAGCTAAGCATCACAATTTTGAAGGAATATTCACTCTTGAGAAGCATGGAAGGTTTGCAGATGTCGTGCAGTGGGCTCATGTTGCCCCAGCTCCACCAGTTGCCCCTGTTGCTCCTGTTCCACCATCGATCAGTGCACAGATTGTAGAGGAGCACGATGTACAACTTATTCATCAAGTGCAACAGGTGGCTGGCAATGAAGAAGAAATTGAAGTTGATGATTCAGAATCAGAAACAGGCTATAGTGAAGAAGAAACAGATTTTGATAGCAAAGTGGAAATAGTGATGTCTGTTAAGGAAGAGGATGCCATTCGCAAGCCTGTGCCTATGACTTCTGAGAATCTAGCAGCTTTACTTCTAAGTTTACAGTGGTGATGGAAACCCTCCATCTGTCTCCACTGCTGATGTTCAAGAAACTGTTGTCACATCGCAGGCGGAAAAGGAAGTAGAAGCGACTGCTGATGTTACTGAAAAGTCAGCTAAAAAGAAACAAAGAACCGACTCTGCACTTTATGACATTCTTTCTGGCCCTTCAACTGCCCCTTAGTCCACTCCCATCATTGATCCTCAGCCTGATCCGAAAACAGAAGATGCATCAAAGAAGACAAACACAGAGGACCCAGATCTATATGATTTTACCTTTGATTTTGAAGACACCCCCTCACAGCCAGGCAACTCAAGTGGTGGTGTTCGGTTCGAAGCTGGAAGCTCAAGTGGGGGAGGTAATACTGAGCATGATGAAGCAGCATTCCGTTATGCGACTGGGAAGAGACAAATCTTTGAAAGAGAAAGTGATAGTGATGAAGATGAATACGTTAAAAGGTTGAAAAGGCGTGTTGTTGTATTAGAGCAGGATGCAGAGCTAAAGAATGCGCAAATCGTTTCTCTTTAACAAGACGCTGCTTTGAAAGAAGCCCAGATCTCATCACTACAATCACAACTTACTAACAGAGATCTCACGATAGATCAGCTGCAAGGTGATGTAGCGATGCTGATGTCCACGGTATATGATCTGAAGGAGAAATTAGAAAAGAAGTTTTGGAATGAGTTTGTTGATAAAGAAGATGAACAGTTTTATGTTGGAACAACTGAACAAACTCCTGAGCAGAGAGCATCAGCTCATGCAGCAGATGAAGCAGAACGTGCAGCTGCGTTAGAAGCTTATCTAGCTGCTAAGCCAAAGAAAAGGAAGAGCAAGTCAAAGAAAAGGCAAGAACAGAAAGAGAAAGAGAAGTAGAGCAAGAAGCAATTGTTGGTGATGAAGAATCCGGATATGAATCCTCTCGATGAAAACTTTCAGCTAAAGGATCCTAGGAAAAGGCTTGACAGACTCGTGATGGAATTAGGATCTTCTCACTACGATGATGTTGGAAACAAATCATAGGTCGCATGCTGGAGGTATGAGCATGATAAACAAATGTGGTTAATTACACGAAAGAGCAGGCATCGAGAGTATTATGGTAAAGAAAGTCAATTTGAATCATGGACCAAGATTGACTTGAAAAGTCTGTTACATGCACCTTATTATGATCCAGAGCCATATCATAGGGGTAGAGGTTGGGCATTCCACTCGAGACTCGAGCGAGAAGTAAAAAGAAACTTCGCAACAATGAAAACAGTTGAGCTCATTATAAAAAGAAATCCTGGAGTTCGTGATCCACATACTAAACGTACTATCAGATCCGTGATTTGGCCAGCAACTGATAAAGAGAAGATCATTCCAATCGTGAAGAAGTTTGAAAAGGGAATTCTGAAGAATTTCAAATTCTGGGCTTATGACCTGAAAATGGCTGAAGCTGTTATTGTAACGGAAGAACAAGCTATCAGGATCCCTAATTCATACGACCTGATGAGTTTTCATGAGGGAGATATTCTGACTCTCTCTAATCACCAAATTCGCACAAATGAGAAGTATGAAGAATGTGCGAAGGCTTGGACGAATGCTGCTCCCAATATTTTAAATCATCACTTATTTGCTCCTGATCAAGATGAAGGTGGTCCTCAGGTCTGATGCAGCTACCAATCCAATAAACCTACGGGGAGATTGTTAGGCCCTTGAAGGTTTATGGATAAGTAGCTTAGTGGATTAGTAGGAGTTTGGGGAGTAATGATTGTAAATGGGATTTTTGGGTAAGTTGGGCTAGGGTTTAGGGAGCATCCTCCCAAACCACTTACTACAAATAGAATGTTATGTCATAGGTGCATGGTTGGTGGTTTTGGACAAATCTTGTATTAGACAATCAAGATTGTATGCAAGATTTAATCTTTTGAATACACAATCATCCTTCTTTCATCTCTTTTGTTTCTTTACAACTTGTTAGTGTGATTCCGCCACCTTACGACTTGTGCGATATCATTGTGATCTCGGTTTCAGGACTTACAGTGTTCGAGCATGAGGAAGATGTGTGCGATGACGACTGTGGAGGATCTAAAAAAGGGATAGGATATTCTGGCGACAGTTATTCCACAATTAACTGGTTCGCCTGGAATTGTGATAAGTCAAACAAAACTTCTATTCGAGATGACTGTAATGGGCATGTGCCTAAACCTAAGACCCACAACCACCATAATGTAGTGGTTGAATGTTTTGATTTGAATTCTGCTTTTGTGATGAAATAGTTGTGTTTGTTCCAGAATTGAAACAAAACAGATTCTGAAAATTCCTCACGGAGGAAATTCCAAAATTTATTCCATCTCACACAGGTACATCAGAGTCAGAGAAAGAGCTAAATGAAGAAAGTAGCAGCAAAGACTCAAGCACCACAACTTCAGAAGGTGGCGAAGGAAGCTCAAGTGAGGATTAAGGTTCAGATGAATCAAGTGAAGATCAAGAATCGGATGTTTCATCTGATACCGATAATGACGAAGATAGCTTAGAAGATGAAAGCCGCATTGACAAGAAAATGAAGAAAGTCAAAAGTTCAAGCTGCACTGCATAATCAGACAACGCTTCATGCAGCTTAAGACTCTCATCACATACATCAGCTTGCAACGCGTCAACCTCCAAAAAGAAAAAAGGCTCATTGTAAAAGCAAGAAGTTATTTAAATCTGAACAAAATTTTGCCAAAAGTTTCACAGAGCAGTTTGATAATTTTAAGAAATTAGTCAAAAACCTAGTTAACACAACTTGTTTTGGAAAAGAAAAGAAGATATCCTTATACAAAATCATGATAGATTATAAACGAATTAAGTCTGGGTTCCTAAATCTAACTAACTTTTATATATTTCTTGTTTTTTGTTGTATAACAGAATAAAATTCAGAAATGGCTTCAAATGCTAATGGAGTACATTTGGGACGTAGACAGTGGATGCTCTAGGCATATGACGGGTTTGAAGGAGCTTCTCAAGAACTTCAGATTCATCGATGGTGAACTTGTATCGTTTACTAGAGATGAAAAAGGAGGAAAGATAGTTTGACTTGGAGACGTCGTTTAATATGAAATTACTCTAGAAGATGTTAAATATGCCTAAAATTAGGCTACAATCCTCTAAGCGTATCCCAAGTCTGTGACAATGGGATATTAGTTTTATTCAACGATGCAGAATGTCTCTTTCTCAAGCCTGACTACTCAGTTCCTCGCAACAGAGAGCCGACATCTTCACAAAAGCCTTCGATAAAAACTCGTTTCAACCAGTTGGTAACCTGGTTGGAAATGATCAATTTACTTGAATGGAATGAACTTTGTTGTTATCGTCTTTTGTATGTACTCTATCATTTAGTTATTTTTATTTTGGTGTTAAAAAAACAAAACAAAAATGCTCCTTTAAAGTAAAACAAGTACCTTAAAGCGGTGCCCACCAAAAAGATTTTCTATTAATTAAAATTTCGTTTATCGGGTAATGGACATACGAAAATAAAATTTTAGTGGGGAAGTTATCCAGAAAATCAAAAAGAAAAAGAAAATTTGATGCCTCTTTCTTACACCTGTTAAGGAAATGATATAAAAAACTGCTAACAATTTGTCTGTTCTTGAAAACAGAAAAGTAAGGAGTATCGGGGTGCCAAGCAACGACGTGACAGTAGATTCAGCAATACCGCCGAGTAAACTGAGATTAGGCGACAAAAGATAAAGTCCACACAAAAATTCTGGAAACCCACAATGTTGTGCATCTTGCGGGTAACACCTTGCGGCATATAGCTTAATGTTCTTAAATCTTGCGTTAACAGACTGCCAAAGTCTGAGATTTCGGATCTTTATATTGATTAATCATTTGGGGATATCATAGACGCTCTTTTGTTGCATCCAGATATATGCAGACCTAGACACGATTATGTTATCTTTTCAAAAGAGTCAAAGAGGCTAAAACCCTGTTGGACCGTGTCGTGACCCTAAACGATCAGTCAAGGTAGTTCAACATCACGTATGAAGGCGGAATCAGAATACGTAACGTAACAACAGCTTATCCTTTCAATTCCTTCACTTTATTAGCTTTCTGAATCAAATTTGACAGAGTTTGGCTACAATTTCTATGACCTGATTTCGCTCCAATGTCCTATCTAATGAAACACATGTGTGGTATTTATACTAAGTCTGATTTCGCTCCAATGGCATGTCCATATGAGCGAAATCACATGAAACTGATTTCGCTTATATGGCATGTCCATTAAAGCAAAATCCCATGTGTCCCTTTAAAGCGAAATCACCTATAAACATGTTCATTCAAGCGAAATTAACATAAAACCCCTAATTTTGACTTTCTTGACTTTCTTGATTTAAGACTTTGATGAAGATGCAGTCAATAGACATTCTTGTGCATCAACAGACTCCCCCTTGGATGTTGACGTAATCTTCAGCTCCTGAGTCTTCAGTCTTAGTCTTTTCTCTAACTCTCCGTCCTTACAAACTTCAGAAACACAATCTGTCTCTAACTTCCATCTTCCCTTTGACTGTTGATCCAGACTCCCCCTTTCACAGACTCCCCCTCTCAATATGCTAGAATCTGAGAAATCTGGTTCAAGCTTTGATAATTAGCTTCCATTGGGAATAATGAAGTCCAAAACCTATTACTCAACCAATAAACATTATAATTCTATCTTTCAAACATAACTCACATACTATTAGCTTTAACAATCCACTCAAGTATTCGGGTCCAAGTTAATGACCCTGATCACTTGATTAATCTACCAAGTCCAAATTAATGACCCTGGTTGATCATTTGACGAATCAAACTGATTTTAAAACAACAATTTTAAACATTTTCTGAAAATAACAAGTATCAAATTAATGAACTTGTTTTTTACTTTTCAAACAAATTAAACATCATCAAAGTAAGCTCTCCTCATTCTTCAGTTCAGAATCTCCTGCATCTGCTTCAAACATCTGAGAATCCAACAATCAACTCTCCACTTTGGTTTGTCGGAAAATAAAGCAGAAATAAAATCTTTTTGGATTTTATAAAGTGTTCTAAACTAAGAAATGAAATACAGAAAACTTAAATTGCAGAAATTAAACAAATTAAACTATTTACAAACATATTTTTTATAAGCGTGTTAGGGAATCATATCAGCTTTTCAGACAAATCACAAGTACCGTTAAGCTACATTTCATACTCAGACTTAAACAATTCACATCGATTGTCGATATACTGATCCATCTTAAATTCTCATACAAATTTCAACTTACTCCGGATACGATTTAGATGAATTATGAACTTAGCTCATTCATGTGTCCCACCTCTTGAATATACTCCCGTATCCAGAATCTCAATAATCAGTCTTACAGGTGAGTATACTATAATGATATTTGTATATAATTTAGGTATGCGAGGGCCGAGGGATCTCAGGTCGATACTTCCGTATACGCAGAGAGATATCAGCTTCGACTTTTCAGTGTGTCCCCTTTAGAGGATCTTTTTGCTTACAACAGCAGCATTTATCAATTTTATTGTTTCAGCATGCTGAGGGTTTAATGTTGTGTTTCAAGCATTGCAGCAAGTATTAGCCAAGGACTAGGTCAGAACCACCGTTCAGCAGAAGTCCCGGAATAATACCCCAGACATCATTGAGTATAACGACCTAGTATATCAGATTAAGAGACCTTTCAAACGAGATTTCAGGGGTTACCTATATATCCAAGTAGTGTTCCCCACGAAGTTAGGTTTATATCCCGAATAAATCTACTAAATGTGTGAAAACCTATCGACACATCATTAGTGAGACTGTTTAACTCTTTTATACTTTACAAATCTTTAGCATACTGTAATCGTCTAGCTGATGTACTATCATTTTCCCTATATACACAAGCTCTTTTTCATTTTATCATGTTTTTGTATTTTTGCATTTTTTACTGTTTTTGTATTTTCTGAAAATATAACTATGTACAAACATCTACTCCCCCTAAATACCAAAATAAGTAAAAATTCGACAAACCATTGCAGATTGTTTCTCGTCTTCATCCGCAACAGTACTCTCATCAACGCCAATTATGCCATCCGACACTGAAAGAAGCTTCATACCATTCAGTTTTAACAAATATTTAAACCGATTTGTATCAAAAGCTTTGGTATGTAAATCAGCTTTCTGTTCGTCAGTGTGGATTTTCTCAATTCGTATCAACTTTTTCTCAAAGCAATCACGAATAAAGTGATGACGAATTTCTATGTGTTTAGTTTTAGCGTGATGTACTGGATTTTTAGTTATATTTATAGCGGCCTCATTATCAACAAAAAGAGGTGTGTTAAGAAACTGCAAACCGTAGTCGCGCATCTGTTGTTGTATCCACAAGATCTGAGAGCAGCAACTGCTAGCAGAAACGTACTCCACTTCACATGTAGATAATGCCACAGACGTTTGTTTCTTACACTGCCAGGTAACCAATCTAGGACCAAAGAACTGGCATCCTGCAGTTGTTGATTTTGAATTGACTTTGCAGCATCCGAAATCCGAATCGGAATACCCTTCGAGCGTAAAGTCGCCTTTTCTAGGATACCACAACCCCAATGAAGGAGTTCCTTTCAGGTAGCGCAATATCCTCTTCACAATAATCATATGCGATGCTCTCGGGTTAGACTGAAATCTTGCTGCGAGGCACGTTGGGTACATGATATCAGGACGTGAAGCAGTTAGGTACATTAAAGAACCTATCATGGATCGATAAAACGTTTCATCAGCCTTGTCTCCGGTGAGATCTGGGTGAATCCCATGATTTGTTGCAAGTGGGGTAGCAGCTGGAGTAGAACTTGACATCCCAAATTTCTCTAGAATATCATGAACATACTTTGACTGATGAATGAAAATTCCCTCAGGAAGTTGTTCAACTTGTAAACCCAGAAAGAATTTCATCTCCCCCATTGATGACATTTCAAACTTTTGCTTCATCACTGATTCAAAATCTTTGCATAGATTTTCATTTGTTGACCCAAAGATTATATCGTCCACATAAATCTGAACTATCAAAAGATGACCATCAACCTCTTTAGTGAAGAGAGTGGCATCCACTTTTCCACGAATGAACTTGTTGGCTAGTAGGTGTTGAGACAAAGTCTCGTACCAAGCTCTCGGGGCCTGGTGTAAACCATACAGCGCTTTGTCCAATAAGTAGACCTTATTTTTGTGGATTGGATCGGTAAAGCCCGGTGGCTGACCGACATAAACCTCCTCTTTGACCTTCCCATAAAGAAACGCCGATTTAACATCCAATTGATAAACTTTGAAGTTCTTCCAAGACGCAAATGCTTGGAAAAATTCTGATTGCCTCTAGTCGTGCTACAGGAGCATAGACTTCGGTAAAATCAATTCCCTCCTGTTGACTAAATCCCTGAACAACGAGTCGAGCTTTGTTCCTTACAACAACTCCTCTATCGTCCCTCTTGCACTTGAACACCCACTTAGTGTTAATCTTTCTTTGACCATCCGGCAAATCAACTAACTTCCACACTTCCAATTTCTCAAATTGACTAAGTTCCTCCTGCATTGCATTGACCCAAGAGTCTTCAGTAAGCGCCTCTTTGTAAGTTCTTGGTTCAATCTGCGAGATAAAACAACTTAATGAGAATTCAGTTTGCAAAGGAGCAACTTTTGTATAAAAACATGTAAGCCCTTTATCAATCTGATTTCGAGTGCGAACTCCAGCTTGCAATTCTCCTATGATCAATTCCTCTGGATGATATGAAAAAGTTCGCGGCATCACTTCACTCGGAACATCTACATTTCCCTCCAGATTAGTAACATTCTGCTCTGCATCTTGTTCACCAACTTGGTTTGTTTGACCTGAAATCTGAATTTGCTCCCCCTCAGAATCTGAATCACCATGATAAAAAACTGGCATGTTTTCAGCTTCTAGATTATCATTCTGAGCCGACTGATTATCTTGAGCAACTTCATTCTGTTGGACATCATCATGTTCACCAGCATTACTTGGACCTGCTTCATCATCATTTGAAGTTTCCCGTGGTCTCCTCGAATACTCAGCTGGAAACCTTAGCTGTGACTCATATTCACGCAAAATATCCAACTCATCAAAGAAATCTTCATCATCCTCTGATTCTTCTCTCATGTCAAACGAATCCCAAAGTTTGTCATAATGATAACGCCATGAATCACCAGGATTCTGCGGCGGCATAGTATAACCTTGACATTCAACATTTGCAGCTTCAATAATCCGCTTCTCACTTGGAACGAAGACACGACGCAACGGATTTGCATAACCAACAAATATTCCCTCAATGCACTTCGGACCAAACTTTCCAAAAGGCTATATAACCGTACAGGGTGACCCGAACGGTTCTAGATACTTCAAATTCGGTTTGCGGTTATTGATTAGCTCAAAACACGTTTTGTTGAATTTCTTGACAGTGAGAACCCTGTTGAGCGTATAGCATGCGGCGGAAACAGCTTCAGCCCAAAAATTAATTGGTAACTTTGAATCTGCGAGCATAGTTCTAGCCGTCTCGATTAGTGTCCGGTTTTTGCGTTCTGCGTCTCCATTCTGCTGCGGAGTGTACGGAGCACTAAACTCATGCAAAATACCTCTTTCATCACAAAATTCTTCCATCCTGCTGTTCTTGAATTCAGTACCATTATCACTTCTAATTCTCTTGATACACCTTTGGTACAAATTCTCAATCTTCCTGAACAGCCCCATCAAACTGTCAAATGTTTCATCTTTCGTCTTCAAGAAAGAAACACACGAAAATCTGGAATAATCATCAGTAACGACCAAACAATAGTAATCTCCAGTAATACTTTTGACATTCACAGGACCAAACAAATCCATGTGAAGTCTTTCCAGCGGTCTCGAAACTGAATTGACTCGCTTTGTAGGGTGTGACTTTTTCTTCTGCTTGCCTTTGATGCAGCTAATGCACTCCCCTTCCAGATGAAAACCTTTGATATTAACTCCCAATACCAAATCATTGTGCACCAAATGATTCATTTTTCTAAGATGAATATGCCCCATCTTTCGGTGCCACAATCTTGATTCTTTCTCAGTTGCTCTAGACACAAAACAATGTGCTTGACCAGTAGTTGTAGTTGCTACAGACATATCTAACACATATAAATCATTCACTCTAGGTGCCCTCATGATAATCCATTCTTCAGGGATAACAAAACCAGGTTTCAGAATCAAACATTCTTTATCAGTGAAGTGAGTAGTATACTTATTGTCACAAATCTGCGAGATACTAAGCAGATTGTTCTCCAGCTCAGTGATGTAGTTAACTCTCTCAAACGTCACAATCCCATTGGATAACGTTCCTTCACCAACAATTCTACCACCTTCATGACCTGCAAATCCCACATAACCACCATTAATGTTTCTCACATCATACAGCAACGCGGTTTTTCCTGTCATATGTCGAGATGCGCCACTATCCATAATCCATCTGGATACAAGTTGTGGAAGATCCTGCACAAAACAAACTTCAATTTAATCAACTACAATAAAGATGCCGATTCATGCTTCGCGATCCAGGAAGCTCCGGCAATTCAAACTGCTTATTCGAACATGGTGTCCACCCAGGCCTCATCAGCCTTAGGTGTAACCTTGACTCTCGCAATTTGAATTTTGAAATTTTCAGCCTTCAAAGGTGGAAAATTTGCATCATAATCAACCGAAATTGATTCTTCAGCCTTTTTCACTTCAGAAGTTGAAATTTTCATTTCAGTTTTTGGTTTCCAAACTTGTTGAGATAATGCAACCCACTTATAAAATTTGTCATTTTTAGTTACCACTTTCATTACGGGTTCATTTTTCACTTTGATGTTGTCATTTTTCACATTCTTTTTCTCAACAACGATTGGTGCTTTATACTTCACATCAACTTTCTTTTGTTGAATCTTCACAGTTTCAGTCTTAGGCTTCACATTTGTACACTTCCGTGCAATGTGACCAACTTGATTACATCTAAAACATGTTCGAGTATCAACACCTCGACTTGTGCCTTCAAACTGATACTGTGAAACTCTTTTCTCAAAGAACTCTTTATTTGATTTTGAAAAAAATTCATTTTCCTCATCAGAAAGTGAACTCGAACTGTTCACAAACACCTTCTTTTCAGCAAACCTCTTGTTTTGAAAACTCTTTTTCTGATAACTCTTACCACCCCTATAACCACCCGACCAATTGTTTCGATTGTTATTATAAAACCTTGATGGAACAACAGGCTTTTTGTAGTAAGCTTTATCTTTCTCAAAATTCATTTGCCTTTTTGTTTGTTTCAAACTGTTGACTTCTGACAACTCAACTTCAACCAATTTGAAAACATTTGTCAACTTTTTCACATTAACATTCTCAATTGGAAATTCAGAATCCGAATACAACTTATCAGATCCAGCCATCTTGTACATCACAAGACCCGGTTCATCACTTAAGTTGTTTTTGGAATTTGATTTCTGAATGTATTTATCTAAGAAACACCCATCATCTTCAGTTGAATCAGACATCAAAACACTTTCAGCTGTGCTCTTAACAATCTCTGTCTGAACACTATCATCAGATGATGTAAAAGTGACATCAATGTTTTCAGGAAGTTTAACTACACTTTCTTCCTCAATTTCAACCAAACCAGATTGCTTTTTCGTGTAGTTAGCCAGAACAGGTGGTGGAACTTGATGAAAACCCACCCCGGTTCCATCAGAATACACATCTTCGCCCGCTTTGTCTTTCCCAATGGGTTTGGGAATGATATGTTGCAAAACAAAGCTTGCAGAGCTATAACTGTTAAGCTTCAACTGGATTCGCTCGTTTTCAATTACAGCCTCTTGAACTTTAAGTTTCAATTTAGCGATTTCATCCAGTTGTTGGTTGATTGATTCTTCTTTGACTCTAAGCACTACTTTCAAATGTTCATTTTCTTTAAAAGTTTTACCATTTCGATCATCATAATCTTTCATTGTGCTTTTCAGTTTTTCAAATTTTTCAGAAATCTGACGGTTTTCAAGAATCAACTTTTCACTTTCTTGTTTAATTTTGTCATGATTAATTTTATCAGTTTCAATTTGAGCAGTTAATTCTTTTATCCGTTCAGTTGAAGCTTTAACTGTTTTGTCACGACCAAGAATCTAATTCTCAACGCTTCTGACCTTTGCTGTCAGATCTTTAGTTTTCTCACCGTTGAGATACGTGACAGTATTACAAAATTTGCACTCTTTGTTGCAATTTTTGCAATCAGCATTTCCTTCGATCTTTTTACCTGACGCATTTGTTGACGAGTTTGGACTGACCGGGCCTTTTGACTCGGACACGGAGTTAGAGTCTACCTCAAGTGCTTTGGCAGCCAGCACTTTGTCAGCCATTTTTCCCAGATTCTCTGCAGTCAACTCCTGCGTTGTATCGATAACTCCAGTATCAATCTTCTTTGATTTTTCGATCTCTTTCTTTTTCTTTCTTCGCTCCCTCTTTCATTTTCTCTGTTGGAGTTCCCCACCATTTGTGTTGCCAATACTCATCATTTTCTTTCATTTCCTTGATTAAGACTTCCAGATCAAGAGTTTTGTGATCGATTGCAATATTTCCATACTCATCAAGATAACACTCTATGTCCGGATCCCATCTGTTGGCTCTCTTTGCTTCCAAAAAGATACTAGAAAGTCTAGTAATTTTGTTTTCCGAAATCATTTTTCTGTATCTATACTTCTGCTCTTCAGTTCTATCATCTTTCCATGGAATAGGTTCATTTTTCGCCATGAATGCGTAACCAACCGCATCTTCTTCTGGTAGAACCTCTTGACTCCAATCATACCCCTCATCATCATAAATCACTGCAAGAGCTCTAGATTTCTCTTTGTTGTCTTCAACCTGCTTCAATCTAGGCGGCTCATATTTATTCTGATGATAAATTGTCTTCTTGTAGTAATCATCTCTGAATGGATTCTCCGATTCATCAGCATAAGCGTTTCGGCATTCTCGTTTGAAATGACCCTTCTGCTTACACTTGAAGCAAGTCACCTTCGATTTATCGAATCCCAGCTTTGTAGAAGCACCACCAATTATTTTTCTGCCAGTGATTTCCATGAATCTTTGTGCATGACGAACAGCACTTGCCATAGCCCAACGAATATCGATCAGTTCCATTTCCTCCGGATCAATCTGATCGTAATCTTCTTTTGTCAGATTTGTGTTGCCTATCTTTCCAGCTACTAATCCTTCATACGTTTCCAACACCGATGCTAGAAAGATCATCTGCTGCTTGGCCGATTCCTCATCAAAGTTCTGAGCATTCTTCAAATCTATCGCGATGTTGCATTGAAAACGATTCTTTGCATCAGAATGACTTGCAGATGATGAAGATCCACTGTGATAACCACTATGACTTCCACTGCTTTGACCACTTTTACTTTCTTTACCGACTGTCGACATATTTTCAGCAGAAAACGCAGTTTTTGGAGAAGTTGCTTTTGGCATCATGCTTTTTGGATAGTACAAATCCAAATTCTGCTGGTAAGATGAATGATTAACTTTGTACGTCTTCTTCAACTCCAGCTCATGACTTTCAAGTCTCTCAATCACCAAATCTGGTTTCAACATTTCAGGAACAATAGTATTATTCAGCATCAATGCATAATATCTCCAATCCATCTCGTCTGGTAATGAATCGAACAGTTTGTCAACAAGTTCTTCATCAGAATATGTGATATCATGTCTTGCTAATTCCAGCTTCAGATGACCAAACCTCTCTATCTTTTTACACACTGACTCATTCTTAAGACAACCAAACATATCAAACTCTTTCCTAAGAAGTTTCTTTTTGTTTTTTACTATCTCTATACTTCCTAAACATTTCTGTTTTAATTTTGCCCAGAGGTCTTTAGCGTTTGAATAGTCTATCAATGAGATGATATCCTCCAGAACAGATTGAAATAACAATGCTACACACTTTTGTTCGGCTACAAATGATTCAATCTCATCAGATGCTGTTAAGAGTTCACCATTCTTGTTTCCTTGTTCATAACCGTTCTTCAGACTTTTCCAACTTGAAAATGCGAATGCCATCATCCAATCTTCAAACTTTCTTGACCAACGACTGTACTCCTCGATAGCCATTAACTTTGGGGGTTTATTGAACGTTCCAAAAGCACTTTCCGATTCCCAAGCTTCCTTTTTCTTTTCTTTCGGTGGATTCTCGTTCTCATTGCTTGTAGATGAAACGTCTCCCGAGTTTCCAGCAAACGCGTACATGTCACTAAACGGGTTCATGAAAAGATCATCCATCATGAATGTAGGATCGGATTGCGACCTAAACGAGTCGTTTGGAAGAGTTCTAGTCCATTTCAGAGGCGGAAACTAAGAAACGGACAATGAAACAGCTTGTATCACACTTTAATCTTCTTGTATATTAATTTGACAACCTTTACATTCAGAAGAATCACCGGCAGCACTTCGGTATAATTCTCAGACAACTGTCACAACTGACAAGTCTACAACCCTATATATACTCACATGGTTTCGCTTGAAGATGGACACAAATGTTCAAGCGAAATCCTCTATAATACTTCAAGCGAAAACAACAAATCAACATTCTGTTCAAGCGAGACTTCATGTAAACTTCAAATTTGTTTTGTCTTCATATGAAGTGATGTCACTAGTGATGTCACGTGATGATGTCACTAGTGATGTCATGCTTGATCAGATCTGAATCGAACCCGAGACTCGATACAAGACGAAGACAACAGATGTGTGCACCAACAGACTCCCCCTCAGATGTTGACGAGTCTTAAGTGTCGAGTCTTCTCAATCTTCAGTCTTTATCAGTCTTTGATCTTCCTTCAGGATCTCTACCTGACTCTATTCTATCTCCAATTCTCTCTCTCTCTAACAAACTCCCTCTCAAAACATGCTGGGATCGTAGTCTGGCTTTTTACAGAATTTCAGAATCCTCAGGTATCGGAACCTGGCACTCTATTTGCTATCCTGCACATCCTCTACCCAAAAATAAGATTCACAAAAAAATATTTAACAATTTATCAAATTTCATGCACCAACACCTGATCCTTCTCCAATCAATATACAAACAAACATTAACAATGATCATTTAACAAAATTTTTATCTTGGAAAAACTTTTCAATCAAATTTTCCAAACCTGTTCGTCATGTTCAGCACTTGGAATTTTGAAAATCAGCTCTTCAACATCAGTTGTCTAAAATCTTTTTGAATTTTTTAAAATTTATGCTAAAACACACCGAAAATCTTTTTGTATTTTGAAATAACAGAAATAAAATGCAGAAATGAACTATTTACATACAATATTTTTGTGAGTTTGTGTAAGAGGATCATATCAGTTTCTGAGACAAATCACCAACACCGTTAAGCTTCATTTCATTTTCAGTTCTAAACAATTCACCTAGATTGTCAGTATACTGGTCCACTTAAATTCTCACACAAAGTTCAACTGATCCGAGATACAATATTAATGTTTTAAGCACTTGAACTTATTCGTGTGTCCCACTACTTGAATATACTCCCGTATCCAGATCCCAATATTCAGTCTTACAGGTGAATATACCACAGATGATATCTGTCAGGGGAATAAATTATGCAACCGTGATAGCTCAGGTCAGAACTTCCGTTCAGCAGAGAGCCTAGTTGACTTTTTGGTGTGTCCCCTTTAGAGGATCTTTTGAATTACAACAGCCATGATTAGCATTTTTCAATGTTTCATCATTTTTTAGCTGAGGGTGGTGCTATATTTCAAGCAAGCAGAAAGTATTCTCCGGGGACTAGGCCAATGCTTCCGCAAAATCAGAAGTCCCGGGATAATACCCCAGATATCACTGAGCATAAAGACCTAGTATCTCAGAATAAGGGACCTTTCAAACAAGATTTCAGGGGTTACCTATATATCCAAGTTTGTGTTAACCCACAGAACAAGCAAGTTTGAAATTTAGGTTTATATCTCGTTACAATCTACTAAATGTGCAAAAACCTACTGACATATCCGCAGTAAGATTGTTTATCACATTTTTACTTTACATTTCTTTAGCATGTTGTGATAGTCCACTGATGTACTATCATTTCCTCTATTCACAACGAAACTCATTTTTGAAATTTTGCAATGTTTTTGTCTTTTTCAAATTTTCTAATGTTTTTGAATTTTCTGAAAATTTTTACTCCCCCTAAAATGCAAACACATTTTAGGAAATTTGAAAATAAACTATACAATAACATGACAACTGATATCAAATTGCTTCAACTCGCCATTTACTAGGCATAAACAATCAGAACTCCCCCTATCACAAAACTATTTTCTCATTATGATTTCAAAACACTTAAGTTTGTTTTAACCAAAAAGATTTTTCCGGAAAATAGGTTTTGTTGATTTTACCACTTGTAAAGTTAGGGGTTCATCATATCTTTCCTCAATCATTTGTAGAAAATCAAGTACAATTTAATGTCCTTGATTTACCACTTGACATTGAAAACCTCTTTCAACCACTTGTAAATAAACACAATCAAAATCTGATATAAAGAATGATGCCGATTCCTGCTCCACTCTTACCAACCTGGGAGCTCCGGCAAGTCATACTTAACCTGTAAAATTTAACAAACTTTAAGATTCAATCACACAATCAATCACTAAGAAAGATGCCGATTCCTGATCCGCAATTACAAACTTGGGATCTCCGGCAAGTCAGGTTTTTCAGTGAAAGAAAATATCCACCCAAGCCTGACCAGCCTTGGGTGTAACCTTCTCAACTTCACTAGGGGTTGGGCTATAAGTTGCCTTCTTTGTAGCATAAAACTCCTTTACCCCTTTAAACTTTCCATCAATCATTTTACCAATCATCTTTTTAATGTTTCCATTAAACGCTTTCTCAACATCAAATTCTTTCTGTTCAGAATAGAATTGATTTGAGATCTCAACTTTTCCAACTTTTGATTTAAAATATTCAGTCCTCAATGATGGAAAGTTCTCATCATCTATTGGAGGAACTGAGTTTTCACTTTTTACCTCAACCTGTGGCTCCTCTGACTTTGTGGAATCAGATTCATCGCCAGATTTTACCTCTGATTTCTTAACAACCCAAGCTTGATTGTCAAGATTTCCCTTCTTCTTGTAAAACCTTTTCGAACACTCACCAACTTCATATGTAGAATTTTTGAAAACTTTAAATTGTTCAGTTGGTGGTTCGGTTTTATCAACAACAACTTCTTTCATTTTTCCAGAAACTCCCTGTTTAATGTTTGTCGCTTTTGGACAGTTCCATGCAATGTGACCAACTTCATTGCATCGGAAACAGGTTCTTGTTTCTTTCCTTTGATAAGCTCCATTCTTCACTTTCTTTGCAAGAAATTCTGTGTTTGATTGCTTCCAGAATGAGCTTTTTGATTCTTCTTCATGGCTAGTTCCTGCAACATATGTCGTTTTTGATTTATAATCTCGAACATATTTTTCATTTTTATAGTTTTTAGAAGGAATAAAACCAAGTCCTTTCTTTTTTAGCTTACCATTGTGGTTTGGTTTCTTTTGAAAACCAGAACCAGAATTGTAACCTTTTTTCTTGTTCAAACGTTGTTGTACTCTTGAAGTGTATTTTTTAGGTTTTCCAGTAGGATTTAAATCTTTAATTTCAGAAATATTGATTTCTGTCATTTTGAAAACCTTTTTAATCATGTCAAACCGAACACTTCTAATTGGAAATTCTTTATCAAAATATAATTTGTCAGAATCATTCAAAGTATATGCAACTTCAAATGTTTCGTCATTCAAATTAGATTTTGACAACAAAAATTCTTTACTATAAACCCGTTTTCCCGACGACTTTGAACTCTTTTCGGACGAACTCGAACTCCCGACTGACTGACACGAATTTTCGGACTCGGACTTTGACTCTGACTCCTCATCCTTATCCAACACCTGATCGACCACTCTTTTTATCAGTTCGGACTCATGATCTGTGTCGGACGCTGTGAACGTGACATCAATATTGTCTGGTAACACATCGGTTAACTCGGACTCTAACTTTAGATTGACTGCCTTTTGGACTTGTTCCTCATTCGGTTTTCTAGGCGAATACCCTTCCCAAATTGGAGGCGGACACTTGTTATAACAGACGTTCTGTTTCTTACCAGTATCCGTTTTCTTCTTTGATTTCTTGTCTTTATCTTCATATTTAAACGCCTCGAAACCTGCAACAGTAGGGTAAATTCTATCAATTATGTAATCACAACTTGTATAACTTTTCAGCAATCGTCTAATTCTTTCATTTTCTACTTTTTCACCATCTAACTCTTGCTTCCATTTAGCACATTCTTCGATGTAAAAATTTATCTCTTTTTGCTTCGACATCATTGTTGCATTCAACATCTTCAAAGCAGCTTCTCTTTCTGAATTAGTTTTCTGCAAACTATTCACTGTTCTGTTCAATACATCATATGATTCTTTCACATTCTTTAAATCAAACACCAACTTTTCTTTCATCTTCTCTGAATCACTAAACCTCTCGTCTTTTTCTTCACATTGTTTGCAAGATTCCAAACATGTGAGACATGGTTTTGTGACTTCAACAATTTTTTCAATCTCCACAATCTTCTCAACTTCAACAACTTTTTCCACTTCAACTATTTTTTCAATAACCTTGACTTCTTTCATAACTTTTGCAGCTTTCTCCTCTTTCAATTTCTTCAATTTTTCTGCAAAATAAAATTCAAAAGCATCAGAAGATAAATGAGTTTTTCCAACATTTATCTGTTCAAGCTCTTCATCACTATCACTTGTCTCTGACGAACTATTTTCAGATGAAACAGATTCTTCATCTTCATTTTTCTCATCATCAGATAACACTTCCATCCATTCCTTCAGCATTTCCGGCTTTCGAATAATATGAGCAATAAATGCTCCAACATTTGAATCAGCTGGAATGTACTTGTCCCAGCTAAATCCTTCAGCCAATTTCTCGTCATCTTGATCCATGATGCCATAATAAGCTTTCCTATTTGCATCCTCGATCATTTTTCCATGTGCCGTTTGAGGCTCTTTTTGTTGATGTGGTTGATGAGTGATTTGCTGATAAATGGTCTTCCGATAATAATCATCTTTCCCAGCAGATTCCTTTGCTCCTCTCGGTTCCTGATTCTTGCACTCCCGTTTAAAGTGACCTTTCTCCCTGCAACGAAAACAAACAACTTTAGATTTATCAAATCCAAGATTAGAAAGATTTGCATCCAAGAAATCAGTTCTTCCTGTAACCAATCTAAATTTTTCTGCTCTCCTCAAAACGCTAGCTAAAGCCCATTTAATATCCATTAGTTCTAGCTCCTCTGCATCAATTTGGTCATAATCTTCCTTTGTGAGCATTGGATTGCCAATTCTTCCGGCAATTAACCCTTCATAAGACTCTAATGCAGTGACCAATAATCCCATATGATGCTTAACAACTTCTTCAGAATAATTTTGACCGTTTTGAAGATGTAGAGCTACATTGCACTGAATCAAATGACCATTTCCAGCAGATGAACTTTGAACATTTGGAGGATTCACCGTTGAGAACCCACTTGTGTTGACTGATCCTTGATTGCTTGGAGTAGATTGATTTCCAGCACTAAATGCAGTTTGGATCTTTGGACTTGCTTCAGCAGTTTGAATATTTCCTTTGTAATACAATTTGACGTCTTGTTGATTGCTTGAACTATTCATTCTTGCAATCTTCTGTTGTTCAAGATCTTGTGCCTCCAGTTTTTCAATAAACTGACCAATCGACAATCTGCTAAATTGTCCAGAATTCTTCAGAATCATGAGATATGTACCCCATTCCTTTTGAGGTAAAGCGTCAACAAGCTTTTCAACCCATTCTGCTGGGGTTTTAGTAATCTTCAACTGAGACATGGTGCGTACAAGATGGCAGTATCTCTCAATGAGAGTCTTTGTAGTCTCACCAGGCATGCTTGTAAACAACTCAAACTCCTTCTTCAGTAACGCTGCTTTACTCTGAAGCATCTCTGTACTTCCTTCAAACTTCTTTTCAAGAGCTTTCCAGATCGAAAACGCATTTCCATCATGCTGAAGCAAAACAAATATATCCTCTGTTATAGCTTGCTGCAACAGACTTATCATCATTTTCTCTCCTTTATAACTTTCTCTCTCTTGATCTGAAAATTCCGAGATAATTTTATCAACATTCATAGCAGTCTGTGGTCTGATGTAAGCTGTTTCAATGCTTTCCCAAGCTCTCAGATGGTTTGCCTGAACCCAATTCTCAAAGCGATTCTTCCATCCATGATATTCCTCAATTCCCATAAGCTTCGGGGGTTTTTGCATTGTTCCTGTTTCGTTTTCTGCTTTCATGTTTTGAGCAATTGAAGCTGGAGTATTCGAGGGTGTAGCAAACGCGTTGTAGAACTCGGAATCCATTTTTTAGCAACTTGAATCTTTTGTACCAAATGTTGGTAATAAGTGGGCTGAAGATAAGTTCAAGCGAAATCTCAAGTTAAATCAAAAAAAAAACTTCAAGCGAAATCTGCTAACAAACTGTTGAAGCGAAATCGGCTAACAGAATAGATTCAAGCGAAATCACTATTTCGCTTCAGCTGATAAAATCCTTCAAGCGAAAACCCACAAGATCTATTTCGCTTCAAGCTGAACTCAACCTTCAAGCGAAAACAAGCAACACTATTTCGCTTCAGATGACTTCAAGCGAAATCCACCAAAATCAATTTCGCTTCAGAAAGTTTCAAGCGAAATCGTCCAAACAGCCAGTTTTGAAGCGAAATCACCCCAATATCTACGAACTCTTTCAAGCGAAATCAAGTTTTCAGTCCAATTCAGTCACTTTTAATGCGAATTTCGGTCTTAAACTTTCAAGGCTTTGTTAAACTGTTGTTTTATACAATCGGTGAATTCTATCTCTTTTAATATATTTAATATTATTTATTATTTTGAACCTAATACTGACTTAAGCATCGGAGGGGTGTTAGCCAGGCTAACACCCACCTTAGTTTACAGTTGTTTTGCAGTATATGCTTCGGGGTATAGCTCCAGGGTACACACTCATGATACTTCGAAAGATTAGAGGATTGCCCCCTCTCTCACATTTAAGGGATCCTGATCCCTTCACAGGTTTAAAGGTATTCACCTTTCTCACAAATTGGGTTTAAACACCCCGCCTTGAGCGCAAGTTATCCAGGGATAGTTCAAGGTGGCGCGACCAGTTCATGTAAAAGTGGCTGACAATTTCGTTACTATTGGCTATATCCTGGATCCTCAAGGTATATGAGGATTGATCATCCTCTCTCACGAAAGGGTATTTTCATACTCTCTAAGGTTTAAAGGTTTTCACCTTTCTAAGTCTTGGAGTTTATACACTCCCGCCTGTAGCGCATGAAAACTTGGGATTTTCCCCAGAATACTTATGGGTTTATCCCCAGAACACTAAGGATTTATCTCCAGTATATTTTTGGGTATATCCCTTGAAATACAAAAATTATTCAAACGATTGCAATTGATGTCCAAAAAAATTTCTAAGTATTGAAAAACATAATACACAGGGGACATTCCTACTGAGGCAATTATACAAAGCTCAAAGGATCAAGCTCGAACCCAGTACACTAAGTGTCCCAGACTGGGGACATCTTCGTTGGAAAGGTTACAAAAGGATTGAAGAATGAGAGTGGGGTTGCACTCTATTTCTGGTATGATCTTTCCTATAAAAAACCTTGTCTAAATTGGTTAAGTTTTTGAAACTATGTTTGACAAAAGATTTAATATCCTGATTGGGATATGTTCTCAGGATATATTTTCAGAATATATTTTTAGAATAGGATTTAGGATATTGGTTGGAATATTTGGGACATGATACATGGATTAAAAACTAAAACTGTATTCTAGTCAAACAAGTGTTATCGAAACAAACTTTGTAAAATAAAAATGAACTGTCTTTTTTTCTTTGAAAACTTTATCTGAATTGTTTGAATTATAAAAACCCTATTTGACGAAAGTCTTTATAGGATATTTGCGAGTATACTGATCAAGATATTTTCATAATATTTGGATAAGACATTTGATATATTGCATTAAGTTTGGAACATTGAAATTCAAACTAAGCAATGCATAACAAAGGACAATGATAAATAGGGTCAGAAGGAAGTTATATTATTAATATAACAAAAGTTGTGCTTTTGGTTTCATCTCAAACCGAGATCCATCCGCCCAAAGCACATTTAGTTTTTTTTATCATATTCACCTAACAGTTGAAGGTTTCATCTCAAACCGAGACCCATCCACCTCCAACTGTTATATTGTTCAAAATAAACGATACTAATTGATGACCAAGGGCTTCATCCTGAAACCCAGGACCCATCCACCTTTGGCCATCATATTGTTTTAAGTGCAGGAAATGTAAATTGTTCGAGTGAAGGAAAAGTAAATTGTTTAGGGATTAAAAACCATAACCACCAAACTTAAAAAAGTGGGCTCCGGCCTAGGCACAAACATCCATCATTGCCCACTTTGCTGCTTTTAAGGAGCAGCGCCTTCTTGAACAGCAACGTCTCCCCCAGCACCTGCACCAACATCACCCTCGGGATTCTTCTCAGCATCACCACCAGCATCAGCCGCCTCTTTTGCCGCCTTGGAAGGCTCCTCACCAGTATGCTTCGCAGGATGTTCCACAGGATTGCCTCTGAGATCCTTTAATTTCGCCTACCAAGCGTTAACATTCCAGGAGGGGCATTCAAAGCCCAAGGCTTTGGCCTCATAGGCCATCCTTAACCTAGCTTGGAGAAGGGAAATTACAACAGATCCTTTGAGGCCATCCCGGTAAGAATTCATATCCTGCTGGTATTGGAGATGGGCAGCATCCAGCTTGGCATGGGCATCCTCATTGGCCTTGTGAATGACAACTTGGTGCTCCTAGGTCATCGCCTTGAATTTGTCTTCGTAGTGCTGAGACTTGGCGGCAGCAATCATCCCTTGATCAGCAATGGTGACTTCGGCTTTCTTGAGCTTGACCTCCATCATTTTTTTTTTGACCACAAGCTTCTTCATATAAATGCATGAGACGTTCGAGGCCCTGCGATCAAAAGTACAGGTATCAACATAAATAGGTTGTCCAGGATAATGATTCAGTGTGACACTTGTGCTCCGTAAACACACACGATGTAGGACACTATCTTTTATCAAAGAAACAATGTGTTTTGGTCTCAAAATTTTGTTTATTTGTGTTTTACAATTTCACGTTTTGATTCTAGTTCATTTTCAAGCTTTAAATCGCTTTCTTGAAAGTTATACGCGAACTGATGCGTAAACGTAATCAGTTTAATGCGGAAAACACTCCGGAATAGTGACATAGGCTTAACATACCTTAAATAACATTTATATAGCTTAGAAATAGGTTTTGAAAGCTTTGGTGTGTCAAAAACAAGTTTATTCACTCTCAAGGACTATTCACGTCAAACTACGAAAGTCTGCTGATTCGTATAGTATCGAACATTCCAAAACTTGATCATAAGTTAAACATGCCCTAAATATCCTTTACATAGCTTATAAATAGGCTTTGAGGTGTTTGGGGCGCAAAAATAAACTTATTTGATCAACAGGGACTAAAAGCGTCAAAAAGTGCATAAGTTTGCATTTTCGCGCATATCTTAAATTCTGAATATATCCGGACATCCAAAAATTTATGTAATCATTAAAATATTTTATTTTAGTGATTGGAATGCTCAATTTCCATTCGTCGCGCAATTTGTATCGTTTTTCGCGTTCGTTCGAGTTTCGTCATAATTATCTGACTAACGCAACCGTACAACCAAACAAACCGACATCCAAGATGTTTTTGAGCATATTTCATGTTCCCTATGCTTTAACATCCTTGTTGAGCCTTGAAAATGGGTTAACGGGGTTTAAACGCGTAAAAAAATGGCCTAAATGAGTTGCATGGACCAAAACTGACAACTTTCTAAAGTTTCAGGATCTGGCATATGGTGGCGTCACGCCACCACTATATGGTTTTGCCGTGGCGCGACGCCACAGCCTCATCTGGGCAAAAAATCCATTTTTAGCAAATTTCAGCAATTTTCAGCAAACGACTTGAAGTTCAGGGCCCTTTTTTGTAACATTTGCAATACCGTCTGATGGTTTTCGGACACCCCTAGTATTCAAAACAATGTGCCACACATAGACGGTCTAGATCAAAGCTCAATTATCAAGGAACGATCCTAACGGTTGTGGGAATTCTATAAATACCCACCATTTTCACTTCATCTTCTTCACACTTGATCTCAATCATCTTCTCTAAGTTGAAGCTCTCCTTGTGAAGCTTCATACCTGAGAATTTTTTAGTTCAAATCTTCCTAGCTTGGACCCTTTGTAAGTTTCTTTCATGCTTGTTATCGTTTTTCAAGCGTGAAAGTCAAACAGTGTTTGACTTTCTGCTTTGACCAGTCTATGGTCAACACAAAGTTCGTTTGAACTTTGCAACTTGAGCGTAATCATGATGGTTATGGTCCCTTGTGACTATACCTACTGATTACCACGTTGATTAGGCGTAGTGACGAGTCATAGTTTCGGTCAAAATACGTGCCTATGCGTATTTTGCAACCAAACTATTCTTGGGTATCAAAACCGTTTGTTTTGATATCAAAACCTGTTTTCTAACATAGTTAAACATGTTTTAACATGTTTAACTCGTCACTTTTAGTTTAGTGCTTGTATAGGCTCGTAAGATAAGCGGTCTAAATAACCGCTTAGACTTCCGAACCCGACCCGTTTGGTCTATCATTAGGATCCGACCGAACATATATTGTGACCATAGTTGTATAGGGAATAACCTTTCGAGGTTATACCTTATGGTCACTTCGTTTAGTTAGTTGTATGATAAGTAGTTTATATGCCTTAGGGAAAATGACCAAAATACCCTTTTGCGCATAATTTCATTTTAAGCATATGTAACACATATTTTGACATCTAAACTGACTATATAACATAATTAGATATGTTAAGGCATATAATACTTGTCTTAGGGCTAGTTAGGCGTCTCGAACGCGCCTTTGCGCGAACGGTGCGTTAAAGTGGCGTAAGATACCTTAATGGGTCGTAATGGGTCGTAAGCACTTAGGATAGGTTACGATTTAGAATGTAGGCTTTGTTAAACCATATCACATGAGTTCCAATACTCGTTTGGTTTACAAGACCTCATTCTACCCGATCTTCCGATTTAGGTGTCGATTCTCTTACATAGTCTCCGTTACACTAGGAACTGCTTCAACACTTGAACTCTTGGTCTTTTTGAGCTTTGTTATACCCTTTGAACCGGAACTATACGCAATCCCATGCGAGTACATAGTTCCCCTCTTTTACTGTTTTCAAATGTTTTGGGGTGATTCATATGTGTAATCGATTTGTTTTCGAAATGCATGGCATATGTGTGTTCACTAAGTGCTTTTATGTGTATTATTCTGATTATGCAAATGCGATGTTGATCCTTGTAGTATCTACCTATCTTTATAGTTAGATTCTTATAGGATAATTGAAGTATAGACTTTGAATCTTCCTATCTTCATAGTAAGGTTTTTAAGAAGTACTTTACGACTCGATGGTTGGTTTTGTGTAGATTGTTGGTGATTTAGATAACGAAACTAGATAATACAATAAGCACATGGTGGATACGCCGCTGGTACTTCCTATATAAGTGTGCTTATTGTATTACCCTTTGTGGCGTTATCCTGAATCACTATTAAGATATTGGATGTTGTGGTACAATGATACGATGTTACGAGAACCCGATCCCTGTAGTATCTATCTATCTTCATAGTTAGACATATGTGGGATGATTAGAGTACTGATATTGGAGTCCTTGTTTGCATTTATTGTGTACTTTAATGCGAGTTTGATGAGACGATGTGGCGAGAACCCGATCCCTGTAGTATCTATCAATCTTCAAAGTTAGACATATGTGGGATGTTTAGAGTACTAATATTGGAGCCCCTGTTTGGATTCATTGTGTACTTTAATGCGTGTTTACGAGGTGGAACAAGATGACGATTATATGTTTATGTGGTAGTTGTGATTTAGATAACGAAACGGGTGTAATAAAATAAGAACATGGTGGATACCCTGCTGGTACTACCTATATATAAGTGTTCTTATTTTATTATTCTTGTAGCGTTATCTGGATCACTTTAGGATTTTGTGTATGATTGTTTCAATGTTCGAGTATCGAAATCTTCATAGAATTTCCCATATTTTTATATGTTAGGTTCTTAGATAGATATCTGAAGTATTATCATGATTCATTGATTTGATTTATATAATACTTACATAAGTTTTGAATTATTTCAAAATAGCTCTTATTAATCCTTGATTGGATTTCTAATAACATATTAACGAGTTTTTACGATGGTTTAAATGAGATTACAATGTAAGGCATAAAATGACTTAATAATAATCATATTGCCATATACAAACCTATTTTGTCACGAGTTTTCACAATTAAGATTTTGTATTGCAATACTAAATTTTTGCCATTCTTTGGCTTCAAGATTTATTTTCGATTGACAGCTCTCGTAGCTGTTAAAGTATTGCAATACCAAATGTTTTGCCATTTATTTGGCTAATAAAACCTATGTATTCGCCGGCATTTTTATGCTGACTGTTTTTCACATATGTTTTAGGTTTTCAATTGTTCAAGCATGCAACGCATAGGACTGCATACTGGCCTTAGACTTCTAAAATAAAAGAACAATTACATGTATTATTTGTTTGTAAAATGGTGTTAATGATATTGAAACAATTTAGTACCAGTAGTTGTGAGCAATTTGTAACGTGACTCCCCGATATTTCCGTTGCGTGTTGTTGTATTACGCGATTGGGGTGTTACATTCAGCATATATGTGCAGGAAACCAGGTGAGAGTTTTTACCTGATTAAGGAATGACGTCATGAACCCACTGGCTTCAATGAATCCATGGTTCTCGTAAGGGAAGGTCTCGGAGCTATTCGGAGAGTCCATTTCCTTCCTCTTTCGGGCACTGGAGGCACGAGTCTTGGTGGCTGGAGGAAGCTTGGGAGTGGTAGCAGCTTTAGAACTAGTGGGCTTGGAAGACGTGGTGGCTTTAGGGCTTGGTTCTCTCTTCACCGAGATAGGAGCAGAATAGCTGTCCAACTCGTCGAGATCGAAGACCTCTGGAATCTTGGCCGGTGCTGCATAAAAAAGACGAGTTCTAAATCCTTTCTATTCTTTCATTATATAAAGCTAATCAATTATTTGCAGAATAACCCTTACCAGACATGTCGGAGCTAGATTTTTGGCTTGAACCTGCGAAGGATAGAGAAAAAGTTCTCTCACTCTCCGGGAGTCGATAAATGCTTTTGATCCTCGGATCTGATTCAACGCTTGGAGGGGCTAGTTCTCTGAAATTTGCTGCATAAGAAATAAAGATACCAGTTCAGGATACGTTTGGGGATATTCCTAAAACCCTAAATCCTACCAGAAGTTAATCACTTCACAGGAAGGTCAAAACCCCTAGTTATGGAATCCCTTTTTACAAAAAAGAACTTTCTTTGCCATTTGTCCTCATTTTTTGTGGCTTTGAGGATGAGGGGATTTTTGGAAGTTGTGAAAAGGAGAAAACGGTTGTTGCCATGAGAACGAAGGCGATAGGCAACCGGAAGATCCTCGATACAAAGATCATGAATAAAACGAGATCTGATTTGCTCCAAGGTCACTAGCACACGCCAAACCATAGGCATGGTTTGGGCATAACTAAGACCGGTAAGTTCAAAGAAACAAGATATGAAAGCTGGAAAGGGGCATCGGAGTCCGATGGAAAAGGGGTAAGCCAAGAAGCACACCCATTCGTTGGAAGAAAAATCCGATCGGATTTCTCTGTTGAAAGGGTGGATAATCACACCAACAGGGAAAGCACCGGAGGCTTGCAGGGCAGTAATGTCAGCATTGTCGAATGAACAGACCTCTTTCTCGGGTTCTTTAAGAAGGTTTTGGGCTTCGAAGGTCGGGATTGAATCGCCTGTGTGTGATCTCGTTCTACTGGCCATGGAGGATTTCAGTGAAGAAAAACAGAGAGAAGAAAGAATTTACCTGAGAATTCTGGTGAAGATGGTGGGTAATCAAACAAAAAGAGTGAAGATATAGGGGCTAAATGGATAGCCATCGAGTGAAAAACGCGTGGGAAGTTGCACACTGTCACTTAAAGAGTCCATTGTATTAATTGCCTCGATCCGGGTGATAAACTCTAAAATATATCCGTTTGAATTCAGGATTCCAACAGATATATTTTGGGGAGAATTGTTATGGGCGGTTTTCTGCTCATATATCCTGACTAATATTCTGACTATGTTTCTTTTGTTGTGACCAGGAACCGGATTAGGATATTGGTAACATCCTGATACAATATCCTGGTAGTAACTAATTAATTCACGTGCAGATTATTGGAACAAGTCTATAACGTTCAAGTAGACTTCTTCTCCCAACGACTCAGGCAAATCTGTTGAATTATGGACGTTGAAGCCCGAAGACATGGACTACAACGTTCACAAAGGGAATATTCGCAGCATCCCGGTTTTATAGGCTAGTTAGTTAGTTTTGTTTTACTATAAATAGGAGTGATTGGATCAGATAAGAACACACACAATTTCTCGAGCTCTCTTTCTCTCTAGCTGCAAACACTCACAACACACTTACACTTGTATCGAAATCACATTGTAACACTTAGTTAATCCGCATCATATCCTGCACTGTATCCTGATATTTGAAGCAATAAGAAGAACAAGACAGTTGCGATTGTCAGCTCCCGAGGTTTTGTGCCGGCGATCTAGATTGATCAAGGGCTTTCCTCGTAAATCTCGTGTCACTCTTTACTTTTCAGCTCATTGTTTGATTGTAGATACAGCTCGATATCCTGAGCCGTATCCTGAAAACTGTTTTTATTGACAACTTAACCAGCATATTTTTCACAAATACTTCTAGCACACTACCTCACTAAACTAATTTGATCACTAAATTGCTTCGGTAATTTTTTACCAAAACAATTACTATTTTGCATCTTTTATAATCTTTAAAATGACCAAAATACCGGATCCTGAATGTATAATAAACATAAAATCTTTTACAAGATTATTTTTAAATAATTATCCCAAGTTATAAAAGAATATTTGTGCCTTGTGCATTTAAATCAATTTTCTTAAATATTTTAAAAAATGACGGTTAATTGTATTTACCAGTGTAAACTGACGTATTTTCCAAAAAGGTTGAATGCAGGTACTAAGCGAAATGGGCTGGCTACTCCTAGTATCGAATAAAGAGTTTTGCAAGCTTTTGATGAATAAATCTGTTGAACAATATTTCTTTTTATCTTTTGATCCGCCTGTGGATCTATCTTACAACCCGTTTGTAATATTTATGTTACTTTCAAATCGGTTTGTATAATTATTACTTTTAGACTTCCGCTGTGCATTTAAACTGTGATTATTGACCATGATGATATCAACTACGTCACGATACTCCCCACCGGTAATACGTGGAAATATCGGGGTGAGACAGTTATCGTTTCTATTGAACTTCTCATGTCACATGTATTGTTGAAACCAAGTGTGCTGCGTTCCTGGAGGATTTCAAGGTTAGTGGGAGCAGTACCAACCCTTACGAAGAATTGCAAGAAGTACAAGATGCGGGGGGGGGGGGGGACTCGTCGCTTACCATTACTCCGATTACTCCTCTTGTACCCAATGCAACTACTGCACCTGAAGCTACTGCACCAACTCCAAATTCACCTCTACAATCAGAACCCATTATACCTCATGACGAAGGCACATCAAACGCTCAAAACCAAGACAACACTGAACCTAATAATCCACTCAGGAGGTCATCTAGGCAAAGAAGGCCTACTAATTGTGATGATTATGTTACCTACCTGACTGAAATGGATCCCAGAAAGCTCAATGATCCTATCTCTTATAATGAAGACATTAGAAATGATCAGTCTTCTGAATGGAATAAAGAAATGATTGAAGAGCTTGAATCCATGAAGAAAAATGACGTTTGGGATTTGGTAGAATTACCCAACGGAGTCAAACCCGTAGGATGCAAATGGGTGTTCAAAACAAAACTGGTTCCGAATGGGAACGTTGAACGCTACAAAGCGAGATTGGTTGCAAAGGGCTACACTCAGAAAGAGGGAATTGATTATCAAGAGACGTTTTCACCTGTCTCTCGTAAAGATTCATTAAGGATCGTCATGGCCCTAGTAGCTTATTTTGATTTAGAGTTGCATCAGATAGACGTTAAAACCGCTTTCCTTAACGGAGACTTGGACGAAGATGTTTACATGAAGCAACCTGAAGGCTTTAAACCTGAAGGTCAAGAGCATCTAGTCTGTAAGTTGAAGAAATCCATTTACGGGTTAAAACAAGTGTGACAACTGTGTTCTGTAACCTATGTACGATGTAAAACAATGATGATTATTAATAAAACAATGCGCTTTGGTGTTATTATATGTAATTTTGTGTTATTATATGTTTTTTGGTGTTTCTATGTGTGTATTTGTGTTGGTGATTTTTTTCAATACGATTCGACTCCGATTGCAAGCTTTAAATCGCGTTCTGGAAGGTTATACGCAAACTGGTGCGTAAACGCAGTCAGTATAACGCGACAAACACTCCGGAATAGTGACATAGGCTTAACATACTTTAAATAACCTCCACATAACTTAGAAATAAGTTTTGAATGGTTTGGTGTGTTGAAATCAACTTTGTTCGATCGCAGGGACTATTTGTGTCAAACTGCGAAACTATACCAATTTGTATAGTAACGAACATTCCGGGACTTGATCATAAGTTAAACATACCCTAAATAACCTTTACATAGCTTAGAAATAGGCTTTGAGGGGTTCGGTATGCTAAAATAAACTTTATGATCATTCAGGGACTAAAAGCGTCAAAAAGTGCATAAGTTTGCATTTTCGCGCATTATCTTACGTTCTGAATACATCCGAACATCCAAAAATTTATGTAAGCATTAAAATATTTTATTTTAGTGTTTGGCATAAGAAAATTCCATTCGTCGCTTGATTTGGACTGTTTTTGCGTCCGTTACGACTTCTATCGTAATTAACCAAACAACGCAACCCTACGGCCAAACGAACCGACATCCGACATATCTTTGAGCATATTTTAAGTTCCCTATAATTTAACTTCATTTTAGAGCTTTGAAATGGGGTTAACGGGGCTTAAACGGGTCAAAAATGCATCGAAAACCAAGTTTTGGGGCTGCTGGGACTAAAACTGCCATTTCTGAAACTTGATGGTCTGCAGGGTCCTTACGGACCGTAAGGGTGAGGACCATAGAGTCCGTAAGCATGTCCCAGTTCATCAGAAGCTTCTTTCCAACCTGTTTCCAGCTGTTACACTCACAAAACCCAATTGCACATGTCTCTTCCTGATAATAGGGGGCCATTTTGATGCACATGGTGTTGTAAACAAGTGTAGGGATGAGATTGAAGCACGGGTTACGATAAACGATCATAACGGTTCAAGGAAATCTATAAATACCCCCCACCCTTCACTTACAAAACCCACACTTGAATTTTCTGAAATATCTCTAAGTTGAAGTGCAAATCACTTCATACCTGAGATTACTTGGAAAATCAAGAGCTTGCGGGGACCTTCTGTAAGTGTTCTTTCATTCTATTCATTTGTTTTAGCGTTATAGTCAAACTGCGTTTGACTTTCTACATTGACCAGTTTATGGTCAATGTGAAGTTCGTTTGAACTTCATAACGTGAGAGTAATCACGATAGTTATAGTCCCTAGTGACTATACCTACTGATTACCACGTTATCTAGGCTCAGTGACGAGTCGTAGTTTCGGCCAAAATACGCATTTACTCGTATTTTGTAACCAAACTACTCTAGGATATCAAAACCGTTTGTTTTGATATCAAAGCCTGTTTTCTAACTTAACTAAACATGTTTTAGCATGTTTAGCTCGTCACCTTTTTAGTTTAGTGCTTGTGTAGAGTCGCAAGTCAAGTGGGCTAAACACCCGCTTAGACTTTCGAACACGACCCGTTTGGTGGATCATTAGGATCCGACCAAACATGGTTAGTGACCATAGTTGCATAGGGAATAACCTTCCGAGGTTATACCTTATGGTCACCTAGTTTAGGTAGTTGTATGATAAGTAGATTATATGGCATAGGTAAATTACCAGAATACCCTTTTTCATGTATAATTGGTAATTAAGTTTATGTAACCTAAACTTTTGTCACATAACTAATTATACAACATGATTAAACATGTATTGGCATATAATACTTGTCATAGGACTAGTTAGACGTCTCGAACGCGCTTTGTGCGCACGACACGTTAAAGTAGCGTGAGCTACCTTAATGGGTCGCGATGGGTCGAAAGCACTTAGGCTAGGTTTCATTTAGGATGTAGGCTTTGTTAAACCATATCACATGAGTTCCAACACTCATTTGGTTTACAAGTCCTCATTCTGTCCGATCTTCTGATTTAGGCGTCTATTGTTTGACTAGTGATTCAATTACTAGGTGCTGTTTGATTTCTCTGGTTTACTCGAGTTTGTTAAAGTACTGTTGATTGAGGATACCTTGCACTACATGTGAGTACAAAGTTCCCCTATTTTACTGTTTTCAATTGTTTTGGGGTGATTCATATGTACGAAATGTTTTCGAGGTTTAAACGATGATTTCAAAAACGAATAGAACGATTTATACTAAACTAATAACGATTTCGATAATGTGAACGAACTTGTTGGTTGTAGTTACATAACGAATGACATCCATTAATTTTGGCCGAACCGACCAGTATTAGGTTATGGTACCATAGGATCTGACAAATCCCGTTATTGCACTATACCCATGGTTATGTGTGGGTGTTGTGGGTAACGACTGAATCTGTAATTATTAACTTACCCTTTGGAGGTTTGTTAATACGAGAAGCGAGGAATGAGGTAGTCGAGTCATGAAAGTTTGAATGTTATTAAAGAGACAACCATATATAAGTTTTCACAATTAAAACGGTGATGATTTAAATGATTTAAACGAGTAAACGATTTGGAAACGATTTGGAAATGATGGTAAACGATTTGGGTAAACGATTGGTTTTTGGCTAGTGTTTAGATAACGGGACGGGTGTAATGTGGTTAAAACATGGTAGATACGCCGCTGGTACTTCTTATATATAAGTGTTTTCAACATATTACATACCGTGGCATTATTTAGTTCACTTGGGTAAACGATATTGAAACGATGTCACTCAACGATGTTTTCGAATACGAGTTTTATTAACGAGTTTATACGAGATGTTTTACAAGATGGTTTTCTAAAACAAAAATCTTTTGGGTTAAGAATCATGACTACGAAATTTTATAAATTATAACCATCTTGATTTGAGTTGGTTAATCATGTTACAATATTATACACTTTTTAAAAACAAGGTTTTCGAGGTATTGCAATATAAGTAAACAAGCCATGATTCCGATACTCTTATAAAACCTATGTACTCGCCAGCATTTCTTTGCTGACTTTGTTTTTACATATGTTTCAGGTATTGTTGCTTGATTGGCGTTCTAGGATGCATGCGTCACCTAGGATCTGAACGAGGCCTTAGTGACATAAAATAATGATAGTCAATATAAAACTTGTTTGTTATGTGATTAAAACAATGTTAATGTTTAATATTATCAATAAAATGAAACACTTTTTGTATCCATGGTTATGAAACGATAATTTTGTTACAACACTCCCCGACGTTTCCGCCACGCTTTATTGTTTTACGTGGTCGGGGTGTGACAACAAGCATCACGTCAGTGGTACCTCAAGTTTGATATAGTCATGAAGAAACAAGGTTCTATGAAGAATCAAGTGGATTAATGCACCTACCTCAAGATGAGTGGGAGTAACTTTACTATACTTGTCCTTTACGTAGGTGACATACTATTGGCAAGTACTAGTTTAGACATGTTGCATGAGTCAAAGCGGTAACTCTCGCATAACTTCGACATGAAGGATCTTGGAGATGCTTCTTACGTCATTGGTATCGAAATTCACCGAGATAGACACAAAGGGATCTTAGGATTGTCCCAAAAGGCTTACATAGATCGTGTCCTTACACGTTACAACATGCAACAGTGCAAACCCTCTGTCGCTCCAGTAGTTAAGGGAGATGTTTTCGGTTCATTCCAGTGTCCGACAACATAGGTTGAGAAGGAGCAAATGAGCCAGATACCTTACGCATCAGTAGTCGGGAGCCTAATGTATGCTCAAGTCTGTACTCGCCCAGATATCGCTTATATTGCTGGAATGCTAGGCCGTTATCAGACTAATCCTGGCCTAGATCACTAGAAAGCAGCTAAGAAGGCACTTCGATATATGCAAGGGACGAAAGACTATAAACTGACTTATAGAAGAAGTGATCATTTAGAAGTGGTGGGCTATTCTGATTCTAACTTTGCCAAATGCAAAGATGACAAGAAATCCACTTCGGGCTATATCTTTATGTGAGCAGGCGGCCCTATCTCATGGAAGAGTCATAAAAAACAGTTGACCACAACTTCCACAATTATGGCAGAATACATTGCTGTTTATAACGCAACCTATCATGGAATGTTGCTTAGAAATCTGATCACTGGACTCAAAATCATTAATTCCATTTCTAGACCATTGAAGCTTTACTGTGATAATTCAGCTGACGTTAGTTTCTCGAACAGTAATAGTTCGACTGGAGCTGGTTTATATCTCGATACAAAATATTTGTTCGTACGTGAACGAGTTGAGGAAAATCATCTTTGTATTGAGTATATTAGTACTAAAGATATGCTTGCGGATCCGATGACTAAAGGTCTCCCTCCTAAGGTTTACGAAGAACATGTTTGGAATATGGGATTTAGTAAAGACCTTGTTTAGCATATTGTACTAGCATATGTTTTATGATTAATGAAATTTCCTCAGTTTGATTTTGTATGTCTCTTAGAATATGTTCAACCGGTATAATGGCATATAGACAAATAAAGTTACAAATCAAACAAAGGGCTTATGCGTATTTTGATCATGACAATTAGGTTTTAAATTAAGGCTATAGTATGAC
Organism: Helianthus tuberosus; assembly: GCA_030545235.1. Taxonomy (NCBI): domain Eukaryota; kingdom Viridiplantae; phylum Streptophyta; class Magnoliopsida; order Asterales; family Asteraceae; genus Helianthus; species Helianthus tuberosus. The sequence continues at coordinate 99,475 of JARYGA010026270.1, forward strand.
TAATGGGGGTCCTGAGTCGCATAATGATTCAACGGCTGTATTTCTCTTCTATAGTACTTGTTTAAGGCTTAAATGAGTGTTAACTCCTGATCAGGCTTATCTAATACTCATAGTAAATGATTACTCGGCTAAGTGGGAGAATGTAAGATTAAATATATTATGTTTAATATTTAATCTAGTAGCCATTATAATCATTTACTTAATATAGATCAAAATATATAACAACCTATTAAATAATTAGTTGGTAATTGTTGATGGACCATATTACCCTTATTAACCAATCAGGTTTCCTCCTGGGTGCTTATATAAGGAGACTTATGTAGAGGTTAAAGGGTTACACAGTTACACACTTAGAGATAACTTAATAATCATAACATCATCATCGACCTCTTTCTACATACCGAATCCCCTATTCGGTTTAATCATCACCATCACCAATCAGCACCCTAAGGAGGAACCAGATCACCTTGACTAAGATGTCGAACTCCATGGCTTCTTCCATCACTGGATTCTCTACTGCACTGTCTGCTGTGACATGTATGTTTTCATGTTTTCCCTTATGTTTAAACAGAACCGTTCAACATCGTTACGTAGGAACATGAATGGAAGGCTATACCACCACCTTCCCAAATCCACCATGGTTTGCAAGGATTAAACCATGACAACTATGGTCCTCCTTTCCATTTTTCAAGTAATCATTTCCTTTTTCTTTAAACAAAGATAAATTAAAATAAATAAATGAATAGTGGTTTGGGTCATGACCACACCCTTAGTAGTGGTTTTGGATTGTGGATTAAAAATGGGTGACATGACACTGATGTGGAGGGTCATAGTGGTCATGAGGGTCATGACCACACCCTATAGCCTTAGTCACTATACACATACGAATCTAAAGCTATATCTAAATGATGTGACCTAATACGAGTGTTTACATGTGAACCTAAATGACTTCCATTGACATGCATGAGTCATAGGTTTGTATGCAAATAAGATCTACACCAACTTTTTTTTTTGGAAGACCAACAAAAATTTTTATTGCATATCATCTGGGCAACCAACTGTTAGCCAGAGGAATCACCAAAGTCATACAAACGATTTTGACTATCTACACCAACTAATTTGGTAAAAATGTATGAATCAAGAGGACTTAGTAACGATGGTGAAATTTGTTGAATGGTGGTGAAGTAAGGTAAAGTGGATTGAGGTAGGGTAAAACTATTTTAGGACACTAAGTGATGGCCTTGATGAAGTAGTTGGAAGAATACTAGTAACTCTTTATTGGTTAGGTCAGATCGTCAACACCATTCTGTGGCTTTTTGACTAATTATCCTCCACGGGTTACATTCTAAGCATCCTTTCTACTTGAAACGTCCGGCTAGTGTTTGCCTAACAGCATGCAATAGGATCAGTTGTTTATCTACTCTTGATGCAATGGCATCAAAAACTTTTGATGTATTGGCATCAAAAACATTAAATTTTTATTTATTATTATTTTAAACAATTTATTTCTTTATCTTTTTACAAGATGAGAAACCTAAGGTAATAACTGGTGCTTAATGATGATAGAAACTTTGATGTCTCTATCGACCTTTGTAACTTAAGTTAAGATGCTTGAAGAAGTTGGCCAAATACTTTGATGTTCCAAAACTAACGATTTCCCAAACTATCTTTAAGTTGGTCATTCCTTGGTGTTACTAGGAAAGCAAGATATAGATAGTAATGTTGTGATAGAAATGAAAGGTTAAGTCTTAAAAGGGTTGTCTATAGTATAATTTTTGGTAAGTAAAAAAAAGAAATGGTATTAAAAACGTAAAATGGGTGATAGTCCTAGGTGCCTCATTCATTTCCATATGATTACCTCGTTCATGGTCTTTGAATGCGTAAGTCATACAAGTTCTAACTGTGTGATGCAATAGATATAATTACTCTTTATTTCAAAAGAATAAACAAGTGAATAAGTATGTAAGATATAATGACTAATAAGGCTCAAAGTACTCATTTGAAAATGGATGGAATGGGGTAAAACGTGAAATTTATGCATAATACCCTTTAGTCCACTTGCTATTATTTTCATTATCTCACATAAAATTTTAAATTTATGAAAAAAGTGTGAAATTTATGCATAATACCACTTTAGTCCACTTACCATTATTTTCATTATCTCACGTGAAATTTTAAATTTTTGAAAAATGTTGATAAAAATGCAGAGTTTGATGAGATAACAAAGCTAGTGTTCTGAATTTATTTTCCACCCCACTCTTGAAATGTTTTTCCTCAATGTACTAATGCATTAAATGATATGAAATGTGCAGGTGAAAAGGTAAAGAAACTAGTACTCCTTCGGTCAGGTTAGCGTGCAAAATGTGGTTCGATGCCCTCAACCGCCTAAAATATAACAACAGACCACCGTTTATCGAGAGAGAAACACTTGACACAGCTAGATAGATTATTAGTAAACTAAAACTAAAAAAAACTATTCAGTCCTAGTATTGAGAAAGCATACATGGTAGCGGATATAATCAACAGTAAGTGTGGAAATCAAACAATCGGTCCATAAATAAGTTCTGCGGCATGCTCCAACTTCTCAATTTATTCAAATTTGGCTACCTCCCTTGTAAAGTCACGTTTATTTACAGGTCTTTGAGTGCACCCCAAATGTGTTATTCATACTTCCATTGGATGGGGATGGTTTTAAATCTCCACAAACTTTTGCTCCCCCCTCTTTTGATGTAGTTCTTTCTCCTAGTCTACTCTAGCCGATGATCCTAGTAGCTGTCAATCTACTTTGTTTCATTAAGCTTCCACCCTGCTTGACTCTCACATGTGGGAGATACTTAAGTCCTTTAGCCTTCTTTAACTGATAGTCAAGATGAGTGTCACTGGAATTTGCTATGTCGAATGGGTCATTAGACAAATATTCCTTGCTTCCGAAGGTATAGTTTATTTCTTCATTACCAATACAATGTTTTTTCAGAACCCCTTCGGTTATGTCAATCATTTCTCTTTTTGTGGTTAGGAATGGACATACAAGGATCAGGGGAACATTTTTGTCACCCCCCATATTTAGGATCACAAAGTCATTTGGGAAAACAAATTAACCTATTTTTACTAATGGGTTTTCAATTATCCTGTCAGGTTGTTTACCGATCCATCAGCTAATTTGATCGAAGCATGGAGTGATGTGGTGTTCCAAGATTTAGTTTCTCATAGATGTGACTTGGCATTAGATTGATGCTTGCTTAGAGATCGGTTAAAGTATATGTAATTTACATTTGACCAATTAAGCATTCTAGAGAAAATTATCCAAGTTCAATCATTCTCTGGGGAATGCTACGCTTAATGATTGCGGAAAATTCCCTTGTTGTTCCCTGGATTTCTTATTCGAGGTTTCTTTTATTTCTTAGAAAATCCTATAGGAACTTTGCATACTTAGGAATTTGCTGAACTGTCACACCCCGATATTTCCACGTAATACCGGTGGGCCTGGTGGGGAGTATCGTGACGTAGTTAATATCATCATAGTCAATTAATCACAGTTCAATGCACAGCGGAAGTCTAAAAGTAATTGTACAAACCGAGTTGAAAGTACAACAAAATATTATACAACGGATTGTAAATGGATCGACAGGCGGATCTAAAACAGAATGAAATATTGTTCAACAGATTTTAAGTATCAAAAGCTTGCAAGACTCTTTATTTAATACTCAGGAGTTCCAGCCCGTTACGCGTAGTACCTGCACTTAGTCTTTTTGAAAAATACGTCAGTTTACACTGGTAAATACAATTAACTGACTCTTTTTGAAAATATTGAAGAAATTTGATTTAAATGCACAAATCACAAATAATCTTTTATAACTTGGGACAATTATTAAAAATAATCTTGTATACAGATTTATATGTTTGTCGTACGTTCAGGACCCGGGATAGAAGCCGGAACAAGATTAATAGGCACACCACATAATACAAACCCACGGCGAGTTATCCTCAACAAGCGGGTATATCTTTTTACATACGCACTGTCAGGTGTATGCCTACACCCCGTGCTTAAGTTGTGACCATTTCAATGAATGAGCCAAGGATATCCAGGACATGGTCATTAACTGTAACAACCCTCAATAAAAACCGTCACCCTCATAATATTTCCGACACCCTATTATATCTTAAAATGTCCCAATATGTCTTTAAATACACCCCGTATGTGAAAACCGAGCCCGAAATACATTAAATAGTATTTAAAATAATTAAAAACCTGATTTTTAAGCTGAGGCAGGCCGCGTAGACCCACCCCAACCTTTACGCGGGCGGTATCAAGGATTAAAACCTGATTTCGGTGAATTATAAGTTAAGGTGGGTCCCGTAAGCTAACTTTAACACTTACGCGGGCCGCGTGAGATCAAGAACGCAGAGACACCCTAGGCCGACACGTGTCGACATCGTGGCGGACCTACCTAATGAGTCGGACAAGCTAGTCTGTTGACTAGCTTTGACGCGGGCCGCGTAGACCTTCGTCTACTCTTACGCGGGCCGCGAGAGACCCAGGTTTAGCAACTATATAAAAGAGCCATCGGATTCAACCAGAAATCGTTCAAAATTCATTTCTCAATCTCAAATTCTGATATTAGGCATAATACTCGGGTATTATACCCCCCTAATTAGCGAGGTTCTGCTCCGTTGTAAGTATTATAACCCTAGTTTCGTATTAGATACGCTGCCTGATTGATTTAGGATTCCGTAACAACTGTCGTGGTTCTTCCCGACGTAGTTGTTGGAGTACCGTCTCGGGGAGGGTATCATTAAAGGGTTATTATACTAACTTATGTACATTTGTGTAAGTTATAGATTAATCCCAGGAAACCCTTACGCGAAGTCTAAGATAGCAATGTGAGTTTATCCTCTTTTTGTAAACCTTTTTTGTGAACTGTTTTACAAAACCTTAAATGTTTTACAATGTGATTAAGCGGTGACTGAGTCTTTGTAGTTCTTCAATTACTGCCGGTATGTTGGGGTTTTGTATACAAAATTTACTACACTATGAGTAGTAAGTCGGGACGACAATACGTTACCATTGGACAACGAGTTAGCCAATGTGTAATATGACCCACCAGTCAGGATTGACAGTACTGAATGAGTAATTGTGTAGAAATAAACAATGTGATCGCTCTCAATATTGGTTTAATTGATAAAATGTTCTTGATTAAACTGGGATTCACTCACCAGTATTTCCCACTGACAAATGTTTTTAAAACGCGTTTCATGTAACACAATGTGACAGCCAATTAGTAAAAAGCCAGTTGGAGAGCACTGAAGGCTTGGGAAAAATGTGGCTATAAAAGTTACCTAAAAGACGATGTTTTAAATTCAATAAAAATAGGTTTTATCCCTATAAACATATTGTAATAAGAAACATGGGTTTTACCCATGTAATTATTAATATTAAATATGGTGGTTTTACTCTAATAAACATTTCCTAACTACGGTCCTGATGTTATTTCCGCTGCCAAATTAACCAACTGATACCACCAAAATTCTGAGTTCACGTCCGCCCGTTCCCGGGACAGATAAGGGATCGGGGATTGCGACAGAAGGTGGTATCAGAGCCTAGCCACTGGTCTAAGACAAAGAAGTGTTCTGCTGACACTTAAATTCTAAATTTTGTGTTAGGAAATAATTTATGTGATTATGTGTTTTGTGTTATTTGACTATTTGTTAGTTTACAGTATGAGTGATCAAGGACCCTCAGACATGTGTCGTCAGTTGTCTAATTCACCTAGGAGTGAAGGTACCTCTTCCCAGCCTACCCTCTCTGGGTATTCTGCTGATCAGGAAGAAGGGATGTTTGCCTTTAAAGCTCAGTCAGAAGAGCCATTCCCTCATAAGAAAAGAGGATGGTTCAGTAAGGAAGCCTTTGCACGTAGGAAAAGAATGTGAAAGTTGCAACAGCAAAGAGTTCTAGCGGCTGCTAAGCGAAAGACAGATGCCCATACACATGTTATGCTTAATAGAAGCCTATGCAATTTCCATATCCTAGCTACAACTGCTGCTGACCGAAGTCTGGAACAACTAGTAGCCCCACAACCCTTACCTTTGATTCCCACTCAACCGATGGAGGTAGAAATGCATGATTTTAACCCTGAGGAGATACCTAGAATACCAGCCCCTAATCCTCTAGATCCAAATTATGATCCATGGTTTGATGATCTTAGGGATTATGTGCCACGCTATCACTTAAACGAAGAAACCTTTCCGAACTTAGCAGCATATCCAGGTCTGTACCCTCTAGATCCCTATTTTGACAATGATGAATACATTAGGGAGATTTTGGAGAATCCATACCCTCGGGAGAATCCAGTACCTCAGTACCCAGAGCCAATGCCAGTACCTGCACCCCCAATGAGTGCAGAGAATTTGCAAGAACTCCGAAATTTTGGAGAGGAAATCATAGAAAGTAGCGAGAGGATGAGGTATGTAGGAGAGCAACTCGTATGGAAATACGATGAGCGCCAGATGGATTTCAGGGGAAATCCATGTCCATGAAGGAGATGATAAAGTTGGTAATAATAATAAAATAAATAAAATATGTGTAATAATAATAAATCTATCGTAGTATAGACCACTCTGTGGTTAACGAGGCATATTAGTATTGTAATTTTTAATTTCTGTTTTAATGTGTATTTGACGCATACTATATCGAAAAGAGTAAAGTCGCAATGTACGATGTTTTTGACCAATATGTGTATTATGTGGTTGTTACTTAAACTATTTAATTATTCTATTAATGACTTGTAAATGTTTAAAATTCAGATGGCCGATGAAGGAAATCAAGGAAATTTGAATAATGATAACCAGAGTAACATTAACGTGGTTAATGAGAATCCGAGCATCAATAACAATGGAAACCAAATGGATAATAGTGCCGTTCAACATATAGTGGCACAAGGAATCATAGATGCAATGCCATTTATTATTCAAATTGTTCAAGAAGCGAATAATAAAAGTAAGCATAGCAGTAAGCGACCAATCGAACCCGAAAACAATGTGAACAATGGACCTGTACTTCAATTGCCCATTCCCAAAAGGAGAAGAACCGTGTCTTACGGTTATTCTTATAAAGAATTCTGGTCTTGTAAACCAATGGAATTCTCTGGCAACGAAGGGGCCATTGCAACCCTACGCTGGATAGAGAAAACTGAGTCAGTCTTAAGAATAAGCAAGTGTGCTGAAGAAGATAAGAAAATGTTTGCTTCTAATTTGTTTAAGAATTCAGCACTAGAATGGTGGAACACTATCCTCCAATCAAGAGGAAGTGATAGGACTTACAATATGGAATAGGAGGAATTTAAGGACAAGGTAGAAAGGAAATTATGCCCACCCAATGAAAAGGAACAGGTAGCAAACAAATTCCTAAACCTTAGGATGACTGGTGTGGATAGTAAGGGATACACTAAATTATTCTTCGAATATGCTAGAATAGTGCCAACTCTTGCTTCACCTGAACCAGTATTGATCTCCTGTTATATCTAGGGATTAATTGGGGAGACAAGACACGTAGTCAAGGCAGCTAGACCTCAAACCATAGAAGAAGCTGTAGAACTGGCAAATACCTTGACAGATGAATTACTCCGTACTCGAGAAGAGGATCAAAGGAGGAACCTAATCCAGAAGCTCACACAAGAATTTCGTTCTGGAAATTTTAATCGTGGGAAAAATATAGGTTCTACCTCTACACCTTACTGTAAGAATTGCAAAAGAAAGCATTCAGGAAGATGCTCCATATACTGTAACTTTTGCAAAATATCGGGACACAAGGAGGAAGACTGCAGGAAGAAAGCTAACAATAGGATATGTTACAACTGTGGAGAACAAGGTCATATCAAGCCTAACTGTCCAAAATTGGCTCCAGCTGTGAACAACAAGAATACTAAAAATGCTAGAGCATTTGTTTTGACTGCAGATGAAGCCAAGATGATTCCAGATGTCATAGCTGGTACGTTTTTAGTTAATGATGTTTTTGATAAAGTATTATTTGACTCTGGTGCAAACCAAAGTTTTATTAATACATCATTTTGCAAATTTCTAAATCATTCATTAACTAAACTACCATAAGAATGCTTAGTAGAGACAGCTAATGGAGAAACTGTTAGGATTTCTGAATTCTTGCAGGAAGCAAGCATAGAAATTTTAAATCAGAAATTTATTGCAAACCTTTATCCCATGAATCTGGCAGGATTTGATGTCATTTTAGGAATGGATTGGTTAATAGCCAAGAAAGCCAGTATTTTATGTGATCAAAAGTCAATTCAAGTAAATTCACCAAAATGTAAAACGATCACAATTAAAGGAGATAAATCATCTAGATCCGCAAAATTTATCTCTGTGATGAAAACTGCAAGTTATATAAGAAAAGGTTCTATAGTGTATTTGAT
>JARYGA010026271.1:0-19794 GCA_030545235.1 Helianthus tuberosus
ACATTGTAATGCCAAACAGCTTGTATATGTGCATGTTTAAACTGAATTTGAGCAAATGTTTAAACTGATTTTGAGTATATGTGCATGTTCTGATCCTTGGACAGCTAGTGAAGGGTTACATTGTTGATTTTGAGTATATGTGCATGTTCTGATCCTTGTAATGTTTAAACTACACATATGTGCATACATGTTCTGAATGCTTGGACAGATTGTAATGTTTAAACTGATTTTGAGTGTGCATACATGTTCTGAATGCTTGGACAAATTGTAATGTTCTGAATACATATAGGCAATGAGCATTTTGTGAAGGGTTACATTGTTGACTTTGAGTATATGTGTTTTGGGCAAACCTGGAAGTGTTTAAACTGATTTTGAGTATACAAATGTTTGAACAGGTTTGAGTAACATAGAACGGGTTTGAATACAAGTGTTTATTAAGTTTAAATCAGATTGTTAAGGCAATTTCAAATACATTACACTGATTTCTTGTTAATTACCATGTGTAGTTGACTTTGGCTGGTCAAACTTTTTTGGCGGGAAGGGTTTTGGTTACTGCAGGGGGTAATATTATTTCTTACAACAAAGTATAGGAGGTAATAAGAAAGGACAATTGAGTAATTTACCAGTGGGGGGTAATTATGCGACATAACAAGAACGTTGGGGGGTAATATTAAAGGGTAAGATAGTCATTTCACATTCCAGTTAACAGATCTGTTAACTTATTTGACGCCAGGGGGTAATTGTGCAACATAACAACAACGTTGGGGGGTAAAATTGCAATTATTTCCATGGAGGGGGTCGGAGTGCCAATTGGCTTAAACCACAGGGGGTAAAATTGCAGTTTACTCTAATATTAAAATAATAAAAGTATTAAAAAATATATTATTATAATATTAAAATCACTATTCATTTCAATTCGTTTATTAATATATAATAATAATAGTAATAATAATAATATATAGTAATGACGTTTATAAAGTCATAATGAAGATGTAATTAAGCATTTTTAAAATATGAAAATACGTAAAACATAAGTAGGACTGGTAATTTCTGACATGTTAACATGACACAAAATGACACGGATTTAATAGGTTTCACAGGTCGACATGATTAAATTCGAGTCTACACAGATTAATACATGTTAACCAGTTAATAGCATGTTTATATTTTTTATATACAAAAATAATGTGTGTGCCTTAGAGTAACATATCAATAACATGTTAATGGTGTTTTAATGTGTTAAGGATTATGTGTTTATGTATTAGCTAAGATTTTAAGAACTTTTAGCAATTTTTGTTTCATTGGGTAGGTGATATTTATTGGGTCCCTAAGCAAGTTCATAAACAAGTCGTGTCGTGTTAACCTGATTCTAAACACGTTCGTGTTCATTTTTAGAAGAAAAAAATGACATATTTAGTTCTCGTGTCGTGTTCGTGTCTAGCACCTTAAATTATCGTGTCTTATCATATCGTGTCTTGCTTGTAACCACCCACCACCACCTTCCACCACCTTCCACCACCACCCACCACCGTATCTAGCCAGAATAGGACCGTCATTGACCGCCTAGTGATTAATTGGTGAACCTCCGATTAGAACAAGACCGCCAATGACTGCACAAGATAATCTTGGCCATTGACCACCTAGTGATTAACTAGTCGGGATTTTTACAACTAGTTATTATTATTATTATTATTATTAGGGTAAATTACACTTTTCGTCCTTTATATTTGTAGCGGGTTGCAATGGATGACCTTTAAACTCAATAATTACAGTCGCATTCCTTTATTTGCAAAATCCGTTACACCTTACATCCTTTTATCCTAACCTAATTACTTTTCATGGTTAAATATAGTCATGTGCATTGCACATGGGGGTATAATTGTCCTTTTACCTATTTACTAAAAAAAGAATTAGGTCTCCTGTTCGCGACACCAACGTGTCTCCTTCAGTCAAGAACTGCGAATTGGAAAATGGCGTCGAGTTCAACAGCGTGGATTTTGTGAATGTGAGGGGTTGGATCTTGATGGGCTGGATCTTTATGTTGTCTCTTAGATCTTTCATCAGATCTAAGTGGTTTGTAGAGAGAGAGAGAGAGAGTCCAGAGGAGATGATGATGGTTTAGGTTTATAGATTTTTATATAAGTTTTTTTTTTTTAATTTTGATATTCGTTTTTATGTATTAAATGACTGTTTTGCCCTCACATGGGTTGCACATGACCTCACTTAACTGAAAGTTTTAACCAAGTTAGGGTAAAGGATGTAAGGTGTAACGGGTTTTACAAATAAATGATTGTAACTGTAATTATTGAAGTTAAATGTCATCCATTGCAACCCGCTACAAACATAAAAGATGAAAAGTGTAATTTACCGTTATTATTATTGTTGTTGTTATTATTATTGTTATTATTATTATTATTATTATTAATATTTTGGAGTAAAATGCACGGATAGTCCCTGTGGTTTTACAAAATAACACCTATAGTCCCAAACTTTTGGAAATTACACTGGTGCTCCCTGTGGTTTGACAGTTTGTTACTCGGATAGTCCCTGGAGTGGATGTCTTGTCACACCCCGATATTTCCACATATTACCGGTGGGCCCGGCGGGGAGTATCGTGACGTAGTTGATATCATCATAGTCAATATACACAATATAATAGCACAGCGGAAGGCTTGGTGAATAAACTATTACAAACCATAATGTCTGAGTGTTCGAGTAAATGAATATACAGACTGGAATGTAATAAGATCTACAGGCGGATCATAAAAATACAAAGAAACAAAATAACAGACTTCAGGTATCCTAGGGATTTGCAAGATCCTCTTATATGACACCTAATAGCTCCAGCCTATTACAAGAGGTACCTGTCAATCAGTCTTTAGAAAATACGTCAGTTTACACTGGTAAATACAATTAACTGACTCATTTTAAAAAGAGTTTATAAAAATTGATTTAAGTGCACATGGCACAAATCATTTATAACTTGGGACAATTATTTTAAAAATAATCTTGTATACAGTTTTACATGTTTGTCATACATATGGGGCCGGTTTGGAAGCCGGTCATGATTAACCGACTCACCACTTATAAAACCCACAGAGGAGTTATCCCCAACATGTGGGTATATAGCATTTGCATCTGTCAAGTGTATGCCTACACCCCGTGCATAGGTCGTGGCCATTTTCAAATGAAATGAGCCGAGGATATCCAGGACACGGTCGAATTAACCCCCAATGTTTATGTTATCAAACAAGACAGATTAAAACGGGTTATGAAAATTTATTAATCACAATCCGATTTAATGATTTCATACCCGACCAAGTGGTATTATTATAATACCATATCCCAAGCCCGTATAAGGGGAAAATAAGTTAAAAGTATTTACCTGATGCTAGCAGTATAATCCTAAATCTTTTTTATGGCACCTTCTACCGGAAGCTATTTAACCTGTATAGAAGGTTTATTACCTATTAGGATGCTAACGGGTCTTTAATTTAGTCAAGGACTTAGACCGGCTAGCTAGAAGGAAACCTTATGGTTCTAAACGCTAGATTAAGCGGAGACTGAAATAGAATGTGGTTTAGACCCGACAAGCTTGGATACTTGTATAATATGGGTAACCTAAACACATTCTGGAAATTGAGGATTTAATGATAAGGTTTGACCCGTCTCGGCTATTTTATGTAAACTAGTCACATAAGTCGATCTGAACGCGTAAATGCGTAACGGGTAACCAAATGAATCATATACAGGTCTTAATTGTTATTATGCTTAAAATATGTTAATACATCAGTAGGATGTTAACATATATGCCCAAAAAGTAATTTAAACCAAGTTAAGTCCCATAAGGGCATTTTGGTAATTTTAATGCTTATAAAAGAGTTTAAATACTTATCTGGGTTTCAGGTCTGATATAATCAGTAAAAATATGTATTTTTATAAGTTATAACAGTAGGGTATAACATATATGTGAAATTTATCTTTTATAACCAAACTATGTACCGTATGGGCATTTTGGTAATTTCACATAAGCTTTAAAAGTCAAAATTTGAGTTCTGAGTTTAAAACATTGGTTTACTGTTTAAATACAAAAATTAACTTAAAACATCAGTAAGTAATAAGTTTTATGGGCCAAAAATAGTTTTAACTCGTACTATGTGCTTTAAACGCGTAAAAGTCGGTTTTAAGCGATTATCGGGTTAAAATAGGAAATCTGAGTTTTTGATCAGTTTATAAAGTTCAAAATATTTTAATTTTCAAATAAAATCAGTAGCAAAAATTTTGGTATCAAAATGTTATGTAAAACTCATTTTATGCTTGAAAAGGGTAAAACCGACAATTACCGAATCAAAGCTATAACTCTATGTTATGCTCAGCCTAAAAATAAATAAAAATCTTCAAAAATCCTAAAATATTATTTTATATCAGTAGGTAAAAAGTTTGGTATCAAAATTTGGGTTTAAATAGGCTATATGCTAATTACGCCATTTAATTGATTAAAAGCTTTCTAATTACGCTATTGAGCATAACTCCTAATCTAGACCTCAAACTGATGTCAAATTTTTGGGACAAGTCTAAATATTAGTATCAAAGGTGTTTGTCCATTCACATTTCTAAAAATCTCAGTTGTGTGTCAAAAGGGCGTTTATGGCATTTTTAAGCATATTAACGATCACGTGCATATAATTCAAACCATTAGGCATCATGCAATATAACTTCAGAGGGTTATACTACTGAGTAATGTGGTCCTAATGGAAGCTTAAAACATGGGAGAATTAAGCTTGAACGGGTCAGAACTGAAAGTCAAAGCAAAAGTCAAGCTTTTGCGACTTTCGGTTATAAACTGACCTTAGACTAATAATTGTCGGGTTAGGACTGATAAAACATGTTCTAATATTAATTACCAAGTCATTAGAATGTTAAAATATAATTTAGAACTTCTGTTTTATTAATTTTAATCATTTTCAAACATTCTGTCCAGTTTGACTTTTTGTCAAACTACTTTGACCCGACAATTGACTAGTCAAACGAAATAATTAGGAGATGCCCTTTTAAGGGTTAATCATCTACCTTAATATGGTTCTATAACCACTTTCGTTTTGATCAGTGGTTAGACCATATGTGATTAAACTGAAAGTCAAACCTAAATTACGATAAGTTTGACTTTTAGGTAATTAAGCTAATTAAAACGACTAAGCAAGTAATTAGAAGCTTACTAATGGTCCTAGCTGTCTTTTCTACACTTGGTAATCTTCTCCTACTGATGCAAGCTCTAGAAGTTGTCCCTTTGAAGTTGTTTGCAAATGTGCATATGAACACATGAACTAGAGTCCTTTATATAGCCATTTGCAAGATCATAGATCACTTCCAGGTGTTAAGGAACACCCTAGGATCACCCCAGGTGTCCTAGTTGATTTATAAAACCGTTTGAGAGCCCATGGATTCGATATATTTGAGGTTAAGTCGGTTAAACTGATCAAACCTGCACATGTCCTTCAAATTCTGCGCTGGGCGTTCTCAGGCGGGCCGCGTAAGCCAAAGATGGGGCTTACGCGGGCCGCGTAGACCTGCTAACCAGTTTAAAACTTTTTAAAACATGGCAACTTTAGTCCCTGGCCATTTAAAACCCTTTTTAACCTTATTGTTGACATGTAAGGCCCTTGTAGTTAGTTTGTTGAGGCTCAAGGATGTATAAACAAACTTTGTTAGTCTCGGTTTCGTTAAATATCATTATAAATGCAAGTTTCATCAAGTTGACACTTATAGCCCAAAGTCTTGAAAACATGCTTAATGATCTCGAAACCATGTGAAATTTATACCACTTATTCTTGAGAGTATATTTGAATATTTCAAAGCCTCGGTTTCGTTAAAAGGTCACTCAGAGGTCAGAATTAACATGTTGACACATTTAACCCTTGTAATTTAATAATCTTCCGATTATTTTCATAAACGGCTTCTTATATCCAATCAATCACTCGTTTAAGAATATATTCATCATGTATGGTCATTCAGAGGCACAAGTTTGGCGTGTTGACACTTTTAGTCCCTGTGGTTTCATAGTTTCACTGTTTGACAACTTTAGTCCTTCAAACTCAATCTTTCACACCTTTAGAGTTTAGGACACGTGTCTTTACATAATTGGACATGTTTTTACGTGGTGTTACATGTCTGTTAGTTTTCTCCGTTAAGTGGATGTGAAATGACAAAATTACCCTTCATCTTCTCCACCCTATAAAATAAAACAGCCCACCCCAACCCACTCACCGGAGGAAAATTGTCACTCACCGCACTCAAAAAAGCCCTAGAAATCCCAAATCCCCAATCCTATAATTAACAGCAGCATACACTACCTCTCACATAATCCTATCCACTTCAGATTCAAACTCCGGATAAAACACACACGTTTTTTACATACATATCCAAACAATTCGACATAAAACGAAGCAATTGAAGTGGTACCGAACGTATTCGGCCATAGTGACTGGTCAAATGAAGCTGGAAGTGTGCGAATAAAGTCAATAATAATGGTTTGAGGACGAGTATCATTGTAATTACTTCATTTGGAGATGAATCTGGCTGTAATGAGGATTGCATTGAGGTGATCAGGTGTGATTGTTGGAGATCTGGATGAGAAAGAGTCTGATGGAGGACATCGGTTGCAAATCCAGTCGATTTTGTCGGGGAATTGGCTAGAGTTTTGGGCGATCAGATCGTAGAGCTCTACCAAGGGCTTCATGATCTAGTTGTGCTTGTTTGAAGATGATTTGGAGTGAGATCAGGTGTTCATGGTGGATTTTCTAGGGTTTTGAGTGTCTAGTTATTACTGGATACAGGGTAGCCACGAAGATGGAGGAGAATAATTTCAGTGCAGAGGGACTGAATGTCATCAAGGTAAATTGATAAGCTGAAATGGACCAAATTGATAAACGAAGATGGGTGGGTTGTTTTGTTTTTTACATAGTGGAGAAGATGAAGGGTAATTTTGTCATTTCATATCCACTTAACGGAGAAAACTAACGGACATCCACTCTAGGGACTATTCGAGTAACAAACTGTCAAACCACAGGGAGCACCGGTGTAATTTCCAAAAGTTGAGGACTATATGTGTTATTTTGCAAAACCACAAGGACTATCCGTGCATTTTACTCTAATATTTTGTGTCCGCTTAACTTTGGTGAACTGAAACCATAACAATTAACAACCACCCAAAAAGGTTTCCGCTTTCTTCTTCTTCTTCCTCCTCCATGGCTTTCAAACTATTCACTCCCATTACACACCTACAAATCCCCATTTTCCACACCCAATTCCTTCAACCTACCCCTGTTTTTCCTTCATCTTCACTTCCAACAAACCTTTTGTCTTCAAAGCTTCATTCACGACAGAAATCGTCTGTTTGTATCAATTCACTGAAACAGGAAACACTTCAGAACTCCACCCCAACTTCTACATCATCTAATAAGCTTGTTCTCGTCACTGGAGGCACCGGTGGAGTCGGTACGATTCATTTAACTTAATATCTTCTTCTTATGGCCTGGTGTCAATTGAATTGATCTATAGTTTTATGTTTATGTTCACTTCATTGGTCCTACATTAGAGTTTGTAATCTGATGGATGGATCTGAAATTCTGAATTATTAAAATTGATGCATTGGTTTTGTAGTTTGAGGGTTAAATTGCTATAGATCAAATTATTTCGTGGATTGGATTTCACTTGACTGTCTGTCTACGGTTCCATTGCGTATGTGCTCGGGGTGAACTCGTGAAGTTTTGTATAAATTTATCGCCATGCTATTAAGTATTTTGATTTAAATTCTTTTCTTTCTAATGTTGTTCATATGAGAAACGGGTCACGGGTATAAGCGCCTTTTTAGTTGGGTTTATTTATTTATGGAGTCATGTTTTTAGAGTTTTGGGTCAAAATGGAGCCTTAGAAACAAGTCAGGGGTATAAGTGTCTTTGGGTTTATTTATTTAAGGAGTTTCTACAAACAGTTTTGGGTCAAGATTGAGTCTTTATTTAGCTTCCTATTTGAGTGTTTTAGGTTTCTTGTGACGTTTGGTTGGTATAAATAGATGGTTAGGGTTATTGTGAGTGAGGTTCCTGTAAAAAAGAAATTTTCGTGAGAAGTTTGAGAAGGCATAGAAATTAACATGTAGGCATATCATGTTTTGAACTTAGACATGATGTTTTGGTAAGAAAAACATCAAACATAACAATTTAAAACATAATGCAACGTATTATGGGCGTGAAATTTAAAACACACTGCTTAACACTTAAAACACACTACTTAACGTTCTTGGCATGGTGTTTTAAGTTTTAAGCCTATAATTCATTGCATTGTGTCTTAAATTGTTATGTTTGGTGTTTTTCTTGTCAAGACAACCCAAAACATTATGCCTAAGTCTAAAACATGATGTCTACATATGAATTTTTATGCCTTCTCACACTTCTCACGAAAAGTGTCCTTTTTACATGATCCTAAGACAGGGTTATTGTATTTCGTGTATTTTGGTTTATACTAAACAGAGTCGAGCGAATTCATTCAATCTCAATCGATCTGGGCCTTTTCACATATCATTTTGAGAATTGGAAGCCTAAAAGGGTAAATTAAACTGATCTGGTCAGAGAATAATATCTGATGCATTGCTATAAAGAAGGATCAATATATGCACAAAGGGACTTCTGGTGTATTATATTAGTTTTGGAGTATCATGGATCTATAATATCTGCTAATATGTTTATTATCTGCAGGACAATTAGTGGTAGCATCATTGCTGGATCGGGATGTTAAATTGCGATTATTACTCCGAAATCCGGAGAAAGCCACTGCTCTATTTGGAGAACAAGAAGAGGACAAATTGCAGGTTTGTTTGTTTTTGCTCCTTTACGAAAGTAAACGAATTGTGACATTAGTATTTATTTTGACCCTTGTGAAACCGGTTCAGGATATAAAGTTTTTATTAAATAGTGATTTTGGTAGGTGGTTAAAGGTGACACTCGAAATTCAGAGGATCTCGACCCATCTATGTTTGAGGTTTGCTCTCTCTGTTGTTTGATGTAATATTATTTTTGTAAGTAAATTGGACAAAATTATTTTGGGTCAACCAGACATCCATGCCCAACCCATGCCAAAATTTACACTTTCTAACACATTCATTTGACCCGTTACTCAACCTGCCCGACCCGTCCATTTTGTCATCTCAAGTTATCAGCAATAACATTGAACATTTTGTTTATAGGGTGTAAC
This sequence comes from Helianthus tuberosus, assembly GCA_030545235.1. Taxonomy (NCBI): domain Eukaryota; kingdom Viridiplantae; phylum Streptophyta; class Magnoliopsida; order Asterales; family Asteraceae; genus Helianthus; species Helianthus tuberosus. Next base: position 9,247 of record JARYGA010026271.1, read on the forward strand.
TCATGTTATTTGCTCCACGGGTACTACAGCCTTTCCATCACGGCGATGGGATGGGGATAACACACCTGAAAGAGTAGGTAATTTGCATGTCCCACATGTGACACACATGTTTATGCATATACTTTACCATCTTATTTAGTGCTAAATAAATTTCATCTTTCGTGCTTTGATAATTGCCTTATAAATTAATGTTAATTTGTGTTTAAAGATTGGGAAGGTGTGAGAAACCTTGTGTCAGCACTACCTCGGTCACTGTCAAGAATCATCCTAGTTTCATCGGTAGGAGTAACCAAGTCTAACGAATTACCATGGAGGTATGTCTACCATTTAAGTGCATGTTATTAAATTCCTCTGTGTCTGAAACCAAATCAAAATCAGATAATCAGTTGTTATAAATGAGATGCAGAAGAGAGTGGTTGAATGTCTTATTTCAGCTGTTTAAAGTTGTAATAATCAGATGTTGAGTGATTCACAAATTCTGATTATTTAAGAAACTAACAGATAAAATGACATTTTTGTCATAAAAGTATAGATGACTTAGGGAGTATAAGGTAATTTGTATCATTACTTAAATTGTTTTGAGTACTTTATGTCAAGACAAAAAAGTTAAAAACTTAAAATAGAAATGGGTGTGTAGTGTAAATGCAAATGATTTATAAAAAAAATTGTGCTTTTGGCTATAAATTTGTATTTTTAGAGTAGTTATATGCAAAAAAGTAAAATAAAACTTTTTTTTTCCAAGTTAGGTCGTGCTAATACGAGAGTTGTGTTTGGGTTCATGTGTCTGACACGATTTTTGGGTTGGTGTCGTATTTGACCTGCCAACCCGTGAACATAACCCGTTTATCACCTCTCCTCATGAAATCCAATGAATATTACTTTTTAGTGAGAATATGGCCTGCTTCTTATTTCTGATTTTTATTTTCTTTCTCTACCGTTCATATGTCAGCATCATGAACCTTTTTGGTGTTCTAAAATATAAGAAGATGGGGGAGGACTTTGTTATTAACTCCGGCCTTCCTTATACAATAATAAGGTTTGTAGCTCGTAACGCCATTGCTTTTAATCATAATATTATTAAATTTAAAACACTCGCATATTCACGCTATGTACTTACTACTGGTGATATATTTTTGCAATGCTAGACCTGGTAGGTTGACAGATGGACCTTATACATCATATGATCTAAATACTCTGCTCAAAGCTACCGCAGGTGAAAGACGAGCCGTTCTTATTGGTCAAGGTACTGAATAATTTTAATTGCTAATTTCTTGAGAAAATTTCAGCGTTCTTCGTCTTTTTAGGGTGTTGAACTAACTGTTATTGGTAACCGTGAGAACCCGTTACCGGTAAACTCACGGGACCCACTAATACCCTGCTTACCAATCTGGATTGCACCACCCCCTTGAAGGTTGAACTAATACTATTTTCGTCCCTGAGGTTGTACAGTTTTGAGAATTGCGTCCAAAGGTTTGTTTTTCCACATCTGGATCCAAAAGGTTTGAAATCTTGCCATTTTCATCCGGCTCGTTAACCCCATCCATTTATCTTTGTTAAGTCAGGGGTATTTCTGTCTTTTTTGTTAACTTAAAGGGCAATTCGGTCTTTTTCACTTTATGTAAAAAGACCTAATACCCCTGAAAAAGACTTAACAGAGAAAAATGGATGGAGTTAACAAAAAAAGACGAAAATATCTCTGACTTAACAGAGAAAATGGATGGAGTTAATGAGCCGGATAAAAATGACAAGATATCAAACCTTTTGGATCTAGATGCGAAAAAACAAACCTTTGAACGAAAGTCGCAAAACTGACTTAACCTCAGGGACGAAAATGGCATTTTACTCTAACTTATAATACAAAAGGATATCAAGTTTTTAAATATTATTTCAGATATTTAAGTGGTGCTATCGTTTTGTTGAGTAGATATCGTTCCTCTATTTGCCAGGAGATAAACTTGTAGGAGAGGTTAGTAGGCTGGTAGTTGCAGAAGCTTGCATACAAGCATTGAACATAGATTTCACTGAAAACCAAATATATGAAATCAACTCAGTCCCGGTGAGTAATCTAATTTTTTTTTTTTTTACATATTTTAAATGTTTGTTCTTCCGATATTAATTCATCATAGAATACTAGAGGTGGCAATTTTGACCTATATACTTGTAAATGGGTCGATCAGTTGTGTTTTATCGGTCAAATCAAACGGGTCAAATTGGTCATACGGGTCAATCAGGTTGGAAGTTATCAAGTCTTGTTAATTCATACACCCACCTAATTCATTATGTTATGGTGCAGGGTGATGGACCAGGAAGTGACACAGAAAAATGGAAAGAACTGTTTAAAGCTGCACAACTCCAAAAAGTGTGAGCATGCATGCATGCTAGGTAATCTGTAAACTTGTTCACTCATGTAATTAAGTTACAAAACTGTATCTAATTTTATGTAAATGCGTGCAATTATAAAAAAAAAAAAAAAAACAAAAGATTAAAGGGTTGTTGCTATCTTTGTATGATCAAAGGATATACATTTTCTTGATGAGTTAGTTGGTTCATGATCCATTAGTGATGTAGCATATGTATTTTGATAAACCCTCTAGTGAGTATTAAGTATTAAACGATTTTATTATACTTGAATCACTACTATCAGTCGATAAACATATTTCACTCCAAACAATTCACATAGTTCATATCGCGTAAAATTCTCATTATGGGTGTTATATTGATGTTAAACTCCGTTAACTAATCGTTTTATGTATTCTTTTGATAACGATATCATGACATGTATGACAAAAAAAACCCAAAAAAATGAAAATAACAAAATGTAGTAAATATCATCATATTGTTATTATACAAAAGATTCATATTGTAGTTTTAGAGACCTTTCTTGAAAGAATGATCCAACATAGCACTCTATAAAACACAAAGAAACCAAACATGATCCCTACATTCATCCATCTAGTGTCCGATTCGAGCCCTCTACCCTTCAAGATGTCTTTCCCGGTAATGGAACATGTCGAACCAGGACCCTCCTGAGAGAAACAAACCTCCCTCCGGCCCCAATACTCGTTAACCAACCACGAGTCCAATGGGTATCGATACAACGACACATAGTACATAAACATCCAGTATTTTGGGATTACTTCTTTCGGTATAAAGTAGCCCGAAAAGAGAAAAAACGCACCAAGAACCGTGCAAATGAGTGAATTCCCGGATATGAAATCGGGTGAAACCGCACTTAAAAAGAGAACCAAAGAGCTAGCCATGAGTACAATGAGCCAGACCACAAACACGAAAAAGACGAATGGCATGAACGATGGGTTCAACCCGACGAGCCAGTATACTGGAATGGCGAACAGAAGCCCGACCACAAAAAGAAACGGTAGGAAGACGATGGTATTGGCGATCATATACGAAGACGTCTTGTAGGCTCCTCGTGATGCTTCTTTCATCAAGACCCGGCGTTCTTGAAGGAATATAGGAAGTGCTTCTACAGTAGAAGACAGAAGAAAACTAAGACTAAAGGCGAAAAGACCTAATCTTTCAGCGATCCCGTTTTCATTGTTTTTAACGTTTACATAAACGCTCCCTAAACCGAGTCCTCCAACAACTGCTTGCATTGTTCTTGCTAAGAACAGTTGTTTGGTCCTATAAATCGTCTTCCAAAACCGCGTGCAAAGAATTAGAATCTCGTGTAACCTGTGTTTATATCGACTTCTTTCCACGCTTTGATCCCGCCTTAACAGCTCTTGAAAGGTGCCATTAGTTTGTTCGGCCCAAACTGTAGCGAAAGATGGCTCCACAAGTTCTCCAAAAGTAACAACGGGTTCTTTCCTGTTATATGATGTTTCAAGAACCTCTTTGATTTCCATTGAGAACTCGAGTGCATTGAGTTGAGTTGGAATTTCGAATCCCAACTCATTAATGGTTTCCTCGAGCGAATCGAGGGAGCCGTTATGGACTACTGAGCCATTTGAGAGGATCAAAAAGTTCGATATGTATTGCAGGACTCGATAACTCGGTTGGTGGATCGATAGAATGATGGTTCGTTGCTTTGATCTAGCCATGTTAGATAGCAGCTCAATCACTTGCAAAGCCGAGCTACTATCTAACCCTGATGTTGGCTCGTCAAGAAGTAAAATAGGCGGGTCAGGAATCATATCGACACCAATGGATACCCGTTTTCTCTCTCCTCCCGATATGCCACGATCATCTTCATCACCTACAAAACTATCACGTACATGAACTAAACCGAGCTCACGAATCAAACACTCGACCCTCTCTTCTTTCTCTTTCGAACTCATTTCTTTTAGCCTAAACATGGCACTATACATTAAAGTTTCCTTCACGGTTAGCAACGGAAGCAAGTTATCTTCTTGTGCCACAAACCCACATATCTTCTTCATTTGTGAAGGGCTCGTGATCGGGAAATCGTTAAGTGAAATGGTGGTTTTGGGATCCAAAGTGTTGTTTCTAACACGGCCGGATATGAAGTGGAGTAAACTCGACTTGCCACTGCCGCTTGGCCCGACGATTGCCATAATTTCCGAGCTTTGCGCGACGAAGGATACCGATTTGAGAATGTTTATATGGTTTGGGTTATTTAGGAGCCATGGAAGTGTGAATTGGGAGTCTGTTTTGATGGTGTAGGAGAGGTTTTTGACAGTGAGTTTGTATGATGGTTTGGAGGGGTAGGGTGGTGGTAGTGAACGGTGGGAGGAGGACGACGGGCTGGTAGATTGATCCGGGGAGTTGTCGGAGGCAGTGAAGAGGGCGGCGGAGTCGTCTTCGACAGTGGAAGGGTTGAGACAAGATGCCATTTTGAGTTGAAGCTATGGGGATTGAAGTAAATTTTGAAGAGAAATGTATGAAGATGAAAGTTGGGGTTAGGAGAATTAGGTAGGCTAAGTCAGGCTAATTGGTATAGTGGGTTCCCTAACTTTGGTGAACCAACTGTTTTTCTTGTAGACCCAAGTCAATGGAAGGTAAGACTAGTATACATGTATGATAGGTGTTTGAATTAAACATGATTATAAGACGGTTTTATGAAATTAATAAATTGATAATAATAATCGTAAAATAGAAAGAAAAAATAAAAAAGGAAGATAAGAACTTAGAGACAGTAGACGAGGCATAACAGGAGGGTTGAACAGGTTAGAAAACAACACAAGACTGACGAGCTCAGGCAAACGGATAGCTATTAAGGCCACCTACCCAACGCAAACTGTGTTTACGCTTTACATGATCCTGTTGGTTAGCAGAGTATTGGTGGGATCCAGTAAGTTTTCAAATAATAGCTCTTACACTTGAAAAAAAATAACAAAAAACAAACAAACCATTACATGTGTACAGGTGGGTTGAACAGTTGAGAAAAAAAAAAAAGTCAATTTCAGGTAAAAACAGGTAAACATTAAATATCTTTTGCATCTATTTGTTTTATATTTATCTTATGACCCCTTATTAATAAAAAAAAACCTACACCAGCTCTTTTTCATACGAGCGGATTGTAATTACCACCTCTAAGACCCCCCGTAGTGGGGCGTTTTTTTTAAAAAAAAATTCAAAAATAACGCCCAAAAACGCCCGGAACCCATTACATGGGGCGTTTTTTAGCGTTTTTTTTTAAATAACGCCCAAAAACGCCCGGAACCCATTTTTGTTGTATAATATAAAAAATGGCATTGTATTGAGCATTCACTAAAGGATATTGCTATAATAGTGTATACTTTGTTAGAAAATCCTTGCCTATACAAAGACATAATTCGGTATATACACATACATGATGCATGTATATACAGATCTAGATACATGTATGTGTGTATATGCATATGTATGAACCAACGTCAAAATCACTATTATGGTCATTTTCTTATCCTCGTTTAAGCTCCGTCCGTTTAAAATCAGGCACCGGCTCAACTTCAGAATCAGGCTACATAATTTTACATAAATATGATTATCACAAAAGCAACAAAGGGGGTTATTATGTATTATGTATATAAAGTAATATATGAACACATACCTGCCACAGTTGTAACAATCGCCATAATATGAAATCAATGATCATCACCAAACAGAAAAGCTTGCCTGCCCATGCACCACATGTGAGGTACCTACAGCAAAGCGATTTATATCACAAGATCATATATCTGTTTGAACTCGAGTTGACCCGTTTGCAGCCCAACCCGTTACCCAACCCACCCGTTTTGCAACCTCAGAATAATCAAACTTAGCACGTGCATACCGAGGAAGTCTTTCCAAGAGGGTTTGATTTGAGCATCTCAAGGCACGGTCGTACACGATTTCTGTTCTTTTAGCGACGTCGTGCCAGCTGTACATTTCTTTCATCTAATGTGAACACAAAAGGTTTATATAAGTACACGACCTCCAAGCAGTGTTTACCGAATAAAAGCAAATTCGTGGGTGTGCTTACACGACGGTGCATCTCTTGTGGATCAATATGAGGAAGTATCCGGATTGCTTTCTTAATTGCATGCACCATATCACTAGGATCTGGCTTAGCAAGAACAATCATATCATCTGGTAGAACCTGCAAACATAGAAGTAAAGCATTCTGACACGAACAGAAGTAGTTATAATTTGCAATGTAAATGTAAAATATCATAATCCCCACCTCTGGAACACCGCCAACGCGTGTACTCACTGTCAATAATCCACAACTAGCAGCCTCTAGAATCGCTATGCAGAATGCCTCGGTTAAAGAACTATAAAATACAAAAGACCCTCAGAACTACATAAATGTGATTATGCGGTACACTAATACACAACTATGGATGCCAATGAAGATCTAAGAAAGAAGGAAGAACGTGGATAAATGAGATTGAATCTTTATTTGTAAATAACTAAAAATATATCGATTGATCAACTACAGCATCATTGTCGTATACATACCTGTTCAAGAATATATGCCCTGAATTCAAAACTGATCTCACTTTCGCATGTGGGACCGCACCTAACATATCAACTCGATCTTGAAGCGAGTGTTTTTCCCTCATCTCTTCTAGTCTTACTCTCTTGGGTCCATCTCCTCCGATGATGAATCGAACCTTAACACACATGGTTTTCAAATAAGATACTAAATAATTGGTAGCGTAAAATCTTTAATTTAAAGAAGAGTAAAATGCCATTTTCGTCCTTGAGGTTTGGCCAGTTTTGCGACTTTCATCCGAAGGTTTGTTTTTCTGCATCTAGATCCAAAAGGTTTGAAATCTTGCCATTTTCATCCGGCTCGTCAACTCCATCCATTTTTCTCCGTTCAGTCAGGGGTATTTCTGTCCTTTTTGTTAACTTAAAGGGCAATTCGGTCTTTTTCAGGGGTATTCAGTCTTTTCACATAAAGTAAAAAAAAACCGAATTGCCCTTTAAGTTAACAAAAAAGACGGAAATACCCTTGACTTAATGGAGAAAAATGGATGGAGTTCACGAGCCTGATGAAAATGGCAAGATTTTAAACCTTTTGGATCCAGATGCGAAAAAACAAACCTTTGGACTAAAGTCACAAAACTGCCAAACCTCAGGGACAAAACTGGCATTTTACTCTAAAGAAAAATATTGTCATCTGCAAGAACTTACATTGGGATACAAATGGCATACTTCGGGAATAACTTCAACTAGCAGATCTGCACCCTTCCGATAAACCAGTCTACTTATCACAACAATAACAATCGGATCCATGCTAAGTCTCTCTGGAGCGGGCTTGAACATAGTTGTGTCCACAGCATTTGGTATAACAAAAACCTTTTCCGGAGGCAACCCTGACCTTAAAACCGTGTTTTCTTTACTTGTATGTGAGACACAAATGGCTTGAGTCACATCTGCTAAAGTAAACTGCAATACTTTGTTCATGTGAATGCTTCCAATATCAGAAAAACCATACAGTGAATGATCGGTGAATATGACTTTGTAACCCATTGTGCGTGCATGCATTAGAGCCTCGTGACAAAGGGTTGAAAAGGCTTGATGTCCGTGAACTAGTGAGATCTTTTCCCGAATAAGAATAGTTCTTATAATTGGGAGTGTTCCGTAAAAAGTTGGCAATGTATTTTGCATAAGAAACGGTTTCCACGGTACGTAATAAACTTTTAAGCCATTTGTCATGTACCTCACACCAGAACGGTTTGCATAAGCATGAGTCATAACCACCACCTGAAGGTTAACAGAAGTGATTTGTTTAGAATTCAAACACATAGTTTGATCTATATAACTATTTAATTAATTTCTAACCTTATGACCAAGCTTAAGCAAGCATTGTGATAAGAGATAGATGTGATTCTCCACACCTCCGAAATTTGGGTAGAAAAAGTCAGATACCATTAAGATGCTATGCTTTCCCTCCTTGATATCCATGACTACCAAAGAATCAGAGTTTTTTTTTTTTAATTCACAACAGCATATGACAAATAACTGAAATAAGAACACATGCCATGGTACAATAAGAAGAAAGTGTTGGAAACAAACTGAATGTAATTTCTATCATCTATGTATCAGTTTTCCCTAACTGACTGACTACTTTTGGTAAATGTTAATCGCTGAATCACGCAGCAAAAGTTTTTAAAATGGAACTTCTCTTAGTAATGTACCGTTAAATGATCCAATTAACACGCGACGACTTCGTAAAAAATCTCACATATAAATTGGGGAATTCTAAAGACCTGTTAAAATCTTCTATCAAATCTATATAATGTCTTTACTGGCCCTAAATGGTAACTTTACCAGATAAACTGTTTTTGTGTCTGATCATTGAACAGGTAAATCTAACATTAAATATAATAATCCTGATTTCAAACAAATATGTAACAATGAAGATAATGAAGCCTTATTTCGATACAGTTAACCAAACAAACTAGCGAAACCTAGTAAAACAAACACTTAGTCACATAATTCGCTGGTCATGGCACGATTTTCGTTTTGGTTCGTCCGATCCAATGCGCGGTACGAACACGATTCAGGTGGACCATAAGAAAAAACATTTGAAATGTAATAGAGAAGAAATGGTGGCTAATTGAAGCTTACCTGCTGATTGAACCTTACCTTCCCTCACTGCTAATGAAAGAAAGAAGATCTGTCAGTCGGCTGTTTGTTTTTTTAGGTTTAGAAGGAGGAGGAGAACAGGGGAGATAGACAAGAGTAGGGGTGGTAAACGGGGGTTGGTGGGTTCAACCCGACCCAAACATGAAAATCGTATCATCCATATTAACCCGAACACGACCCGTTCAACCCGAATTTTTTAATTTTTATTATGAAACTAATATATTAAAGAGTAAATTAAAAGTTTTGTCCTTTATGTTTACACCAAATTGCAGGCGCTGTCCTTTAGCGCAAAAGTTGACAAGTTTTGTCCTTAATGTTCCAAAATCTTGCACGTTATGTCCTTTAGCCCAAACTCAGTTAGATTTTTTGGTTAATTTTGGTCATGTGCCTTGCACATGAGGGCATTCTTGTCATTTCATATTTCCAAGGACTATTTTGTAAAGAAATTTTATGCAGGGACTATTCTGTAATAAACTTAAAAATAAATATTATATAAACTCTCACTCTCTCTCTTATGATCCGAAACTCATTCCCTCTCTCTTCTCTCTCTCTCTATAACAACAGGTTGGCCACCACTCTTTGTGGCGGTTCACGGCGGCGCACCGCCTTACCAGTGGTGGAGGTGGTCGTGGTGTTAGGTGATGGCGAGCGGTGTGGTGACGTGACAGGTTGGCCACTCTCTCTCTCTCTCTCTCTCTCTCTCTCTCTAACAAGTAGGCCACTTTGTGTGGCGGCCGACGGCGGCGCACCGGAAGGAGGTAGCTGTGGTGTTAGGTGATGGCGGGTGGTTGTGGTAGTGGGTTAGGGGCGGCGGTTAGTGAAGGGGTGGTTGTGGTGGTGGGTTCGGTGTGGCGATTGAGGTGGTGTTATTGTCGTTTGTAGGTGGTGGTGTTCGGAGACTCGATGGCCGGAATAGATTTTTTGGGTTTTTTTTTTGTTTTGGGGATTTTTGGTTTTGGCGGGAACAGATGTTGCATATTATAAAATGGGTTCTGGTTCCTCTTGCAGCTGCTGATCTTCGAGGGGGGTTTATAAGAGAGTCCCAGAATTTGACCTGACCTGGGATTTTTTTACTCTTGGATCAACAATGTTTGTTGGGGGGTTTTTGATATTTTTGGTTTTGGGGATTTTTTTTTTTTTTTTTTGGGGGGGGGGGGGGGGGGGTTTGATTTGGTATTTAGGTTTCTGATTTTGGGGGTTTTGATGCAAGTAGCACTAAATGTGGATGTGGTGGTGGTGGAGGGTGGTGGTGGCGGTGGAGGGTGGTGGTGGTGGTGGTGATGGAGGTTATATATATATATAGTTAAAATAATAATAATATTTTAAATTATTTTGTTTTATTTTTTAAATACTATTAAATAAATGAGGTAAAAAGACTAAAATGCCCTTGAGTGACCAGACTTAACCAAAAAAATCTAACTGGGTTTGGGCTAAAGGACATAACGTGCAAGATTTTGGAACATTAAGGACAAAACTTGTCAACTTTTGCGCTAAAGGACAGCGCCT